>JASAMV010003674.1:0-40604 GCA_030248065.1 Rhynchonema sp. JSB1_4
AGGCCTAAAAATTCGGCGGTTCACTCATTAGCGTTTGTTGAGACCCCGAATTTTTAGGCAATATTATTTTTACCGTAAGACTTATTTCCGAGTCTTATTCTTTGCTCTGTGATGCCATGTGTATTTTCAAACGTTTTTGCAATATTATTTTCCAAAGATTAAATTTGTTTTTTTTAGATTAATTAATGTTACAGTTTTTGTATTTTGCATGTTATGTTCTTGAACCAGATATTGTTACTTGCTATACATTATACCTGCTCGGTTTTATTGCATTATCATCTGTTTATCTGTTTTTTACTTTTTACATATAGTTTTGGTTATTGGTGCATTTAATGTTATGAATAAAAAGCTCGTCAGAAAACTGTCGTCGAAAAGAATACTTTTTGAATACTTTCAAGAACCCACAAACGTCCCCAATTTTGTAACTTTTAAGTAGAATGATCAATGAAAAAAACAGTTATCCTGCTAAAAGTATAGTTTAAAAGCATATCGGTGGTATACCGTATAGATACCCAAATGCACAGAGGCAGAGCGATCAAAACATATCCCGTTAAATTGTTAGGAAAGTTGCTGAAGTGCTTCAGCCGCAAGCCAGCAAGTTGAACTTTCTCCAATGAAGCGTATGGCGAAAAAGCAGTTGCTCTTGGGTGGCATATTTATACACAACAAGTCTGCTGCGAAACTGGATCAGCAGGTTGATGGAAAGACCACACCCGTTTATGTTCTTGGGTCACCGTCGGTTAAACGGGAAAGTTTGAACGGGATTTCGAAAGAAAACACACCCGTTAAGCTGCACAACGAAATGCAACTTGAGGGGGCGCTTACTAATATTGTGTAGGATACAAGATCACTTAGGCCGCATTCACAATGCAGCGCGTTAGCGTGTTAGCGCGTTTGCGCGTTAGCGTGTTGCTGATTAGCGTGCACGCTTTTTCCGCACGCTTTTGCATTCACAATGGAAAATTGAAAAAGCGCGTTAGCGTGCGCGCTTATCAGTAACACGCTAATAATGCGCTAACGCGCTAACGCGCTAATCAGCAAAATGCGTTTGCATTCACAATGCCCGTTGGTCTGGGTGTTAGCAAATGCCGAATTTTTTCATTTCTTTGTTTTGAAAACGTCAACCAATCGCTTTCAAGATTGATTGAAACTTATTTTGATTTTAAAGGAACATTTTCCTCAAATGGAAAATCTAGCTGGTCGCGACATGAACACTCCATGCCTGCAATATAGTCTCCTGGTCGTGTCACACATCACAATTACACCACCAAAGAGGATACACAACACATAAGCAGATGAACAACGTTCTGCGCAACGTTTGCTTGCAGCTAATATAACAGCAGCCGAAACTGTTTGCCTCAATCGATTGATAGCGCAAAAAGATATACTTCTGAGCATCAAGATGGAACAAAAATATTCTCAGTGAACGCAGAAGGCTTTATTTCCTATGTTTTCACATTTTTCGTGGTTTGATAATGTTTTCAAATTGAATTATAAACTTTAGAACACGCGCGTCCAGTGCTAACGCGCAAAAAAATTAGAACCAGTCCTAATCGTGAAAAGCGCGTTAGCGTGCACGCTAACGCGCCAACGCGCTAATCAGCTTTGCATTGTGAATGCAAAAGCGCGTTGCGCATCTGCGCGTTAGCGTGCGAGAAAAGTTGCTCGCACGCTAACGCGCTAACGCGCTAATCAGCTTTTTCCATTGTGAATGCAAAAGCGTGCGCATCTCGCACGCTAACGCGCTAACACGCTAACGCGCTTGCATTGTGAATGCGGCCTTATTGAATGCAGACAATGGTCTAGATTCTGCAAAAATACAATAAATTCCTAGATCCTGCAGAGCTGCAGTACTCAAGAAGTCAATTTGTATAACGTTTACGTGCCGTATAGCACCTGACGAACTGCAAAACGCAGCTAAAGCGAGATATCGAACTACATCGCGATCTTTCTGGAACACCTCGTGACCCTGTGATTGTGTACAATTACAGGGTACACGGTCGAAACCCCGGCCGGGTGGCTCTGAATGGCACCCAAGACATTCAAGCACAGCGTCTTTCGAATTTCGTGTAAACAGATAACCTGTATAAATTTACGGCGGCAAGCTTCTATAGGTACCCAGCTGCTCTGCTCTTCTGAAGCGCATTTCATCTCATTCAGGACATTGCATTTTCTTCTTAGGCTTATATTCATGTCGTCAATGGACATCCAGAACCCTGGCCGTCAACTCAGCCCTGATGCCATGCACATCGCGCAGCTGGCGACCAGAGTTGACGATTTGCATTGACGACTGAACAATTAGCCCGTTCTGTTTGATGGTTGCGCACGCACGCCAGAAATGTTGCGCCGTGGTAATTCGAATGTGATCTTACCGAAAATGCTAGTCGATAGCAACACGGTCCAAATCCAAACGACCGTTTTTGCGTGCACGTCATTTCACGTCTTTTATGTAAAGTTCTTGTACCCATGTTGCACAAATGTGGATTAAGTACATACGTATGAATATATGTCTATAGCTCTACAGTGCACAAAAACAATCTAGTTATGCCGGTGAGATGTTTCCTGCACCTGTGTCAGAGGGCAATAAAACTTTCAGTAGTGTTCTGAAAACTTTTATTTCCTTCATCGCACATCGGTGATTCCGACCTGTTGGAGAATGTCGGACCCAGTTCGAGACTTGAAGGCTGTTCTTGTACACTGCTGCAGGCTCGATCATGCACATTATGTACATAGTTCGCTTGAGCTTCGTCCCATAATGGTTCAAACAATTAATATTTTGCGCAAATAACGTAATGGTGTGCGCTACTGGGTGTGACAAAACAGCGGTGCAAAAGAAAGCGAAAACGGTGGCCGCTCAAAGAGATAATAAACTTGATTAATTTGCCCACGAGGGGCCTAAGATGCCTAACCCTAATTCCAAGTCTGCCTACGCCTAAGCCAGCCGAGTCCAAGATACAGATGTCAAACTTAATAAATAATTCAGCCGCTGTTTTTTTCGCCGCTGGTTTGTTCGTACTCCCGCTGCGGGGTGTATACATTATGCAGGTGACTGCTTTCCAGGTCAGCATTCTCATTACCCTTGTCGTTTTCCACCACACCCAATTATACACCTCGATACCAAAATGGCCGAAATAAAGCACGAGCCAAAGATGCCCGTTGGCGAGGTCTGGGACTGGCCACTGCAGCACGACTGCGGTGAGCTTGAGAGTTTGGGTTGCTTTGACTGAGATGATCACCCGGTGCTTCTTCCGTGTCGGCACCAGGGTTGGGCAAAAAAAAACGACGGCGTTTTTTCTTAAAAGAAACGACGTTTTTTTTCAAAAAAACGCCTGGGTCGTTTTTCGTTTTTTTAAACCCTGAATTTCCTTGATTTTCCCTGATTTTTCAGGGAAAGTACCCTGATTATCAAGGAAAATCAATTTTTTGTCCCATTTTTTTCAAAAAATTTTCGACCAATTTTTACTTTGTCGAGATACGTCGATATACGGAGTTTGACTTTCAGTGATGACCCCGGCCAAAGTTGGTCCCACGATGCGGGTCTGATATGGGATGTTACCAACTCGCCAGAAAAGGGTTGAAACCCGTTTATTTTGCCTCAGAACACATAGAATTACTTCATTTAACCACGTTTTCTTCGCAACATGAGCGTTTTCCAATTTTTTGGGGGCATATTTTGGTCATCTGGGCGTTTTAAAAAAACGTTTTTTTTAAAAAAAACGATTTTTTGAAAAAAAAACGTTTTTTGCCCAACCCTGGTCGGCACGCACTCTCCACTGTACATAATGTACAGCTTGCATTCCTTTTCGTGATGAACGCAACACTAACTTGCAACATCTGGCATGATTATACCAGGCAAAATCGACAATAGAAGCTTTTTTTTCACAGCTCAGAGCTGTATGTGAGACAGGCAGAACGTCGGTTGGTTCATTTGTGGAATCAAATGTTCGGGTCGGTGCACCAAGCCATCGCCAGTCACAGAAAGTGTTCTGTGTGTGCATAATATACAACAACACCTGTTCTTTGGCTTCAGGTGTGGTCCACGTTCAGCACAAAGAAGGCGACTTCCAGGTGGACCTGGATTGCTGTGAATACAACATCAACGAGATTCAGGTCAGCACGCGTGATGTGAACGATGTCAAATGCAATTGTAGCAACTTTGAGTAAACCAAATCGAAGTTCGAATTCAAATTTCAGGTGAAAACGATAGGCGATGAGATCATCATTCACTGCGCCCATCCCGAACGAGCCGGCAAGATGGGCGACCGTGTACGACGGGAGGTTAGGATCGGGGTGGGGGTTGTTTAGAACGTTCCCAAAAAGCATAAAACTGGATATGGTTCAAATCGAACTTGAAAAGTTCGATACGGGAAACGTTTTGAAACGGCATGCGCATGGTATCATAGGATGAAACCGGCATCCCACAAGGTTTCAAGACAGTCCGGCTCGATCGATTTTGATGATCAACACTGATGTTTCACTTGACAGGTGCAACGTGCCTATCGACTGCCGGCCGATTGCGATCCAAGCACAATGAAGGCGACCCTGAACCAAAAAGGCCATCTGTTGATTCGTGTGTCAAAGAAACACTAAAGACTCTACTTTCGCACAGAAATATTCATGTCCACGTTTAAAGTTGTGTAATATTCTATTATTTATATGTGTCCTCGATACCATAAGCTGATGTAGGCTCACAACTGTAACACAATTTGAGCAAATAGCGTTTGGAATGCTGTGCAAAATTTCCTTCAATATTATGGTTTTCTTATTTAATGCCCAAAATTCTTTCGATTCATACTAAGAGTGGTTTTAACGAAACGGCTGAGTGGAGATGGAGAGCTCAGAGGAAAGTTCGGTGAAAAAAAACAGCTGAATTCACTCTACCGAACTTTCAATACAAGTCTCCACTGAACTCCCCACTCAACTGTTTCGTGAATTTCACCCTAGAAGTCAAAAACACAAAAATCTTGCTGAAAACTCATGAGTCTTCTTTAATAGTCCATTAATGCTGTTTTTGCGACTTGTATGATTATCTCATCTTGTATGGTAGAATTCATCAATAAACTTGTCTATTTAACTGATATGCTGATATGCTGAAGAACGGGGATTGGGGCAGACTTGGGTATTTCGGTTTCATTTTCTATTAATCTGATTCTATTCATTCATTTGCATACCGCTGACTTCAAAATCACCAGACTTTACCCGATCAAGCAATCAACCTTATTTGACATCATGCCTATCCGCTTTTCGACCACAATCCAAACGCCACTGCTGGTGTTGAGCGCAGCACTGCAGTTGTGCGAGGGAAAAGATGAAAATAAAGGTTCGGCCATTTTGTTTCAATATTTTTATTCTTTCAAAATAATAATTCATCTTGATTTATATTTCATGACGTTTCATTGCCTTTAAATTTCCTGGAATGAAATACCACAATTCCATGAATGTATTGGCAAAACTTTCCTAAAAACATTGAATACGTTTGCTCAGGAAGGCTGCCACGTCATGAAATCCAGGTGATTCGATTATTGTCATGCAAATCTTCAATCCACCGTTGCAATTCAGGCGCAATCAAATCCTTCGATACCAAGCTGCCCTGGTATTCGCAAGTTTGGAATTCGTACGTCGACGTGCCGATCGAGAGCCCGATGGGTGTCGTACTCATGATCGTGACTGTATCGGTCGTGATCACCGTGATCTTGGTTAGCTGGCTGATGTTTCACTCTCATGACACATTTGCTCAAAATACTGATAAAAATGGATGTAATTTTATCTGATTAAGAAAACACCTTTTGATTTCAGGCACTTTTTGGCGGCATCGCCTGGGTGGTGGTGGGTTATAAACGATACAAACGCAAGAAACGCGCAGAGTTGTATGAAGCACCGTGCTACTGGTAGGATGCGAATCGAAACGAGTCCTTGTTTCTTTGCGACCAACTTTTTGACATTTGCGATTTCACCAATCATATTGTTGTATTCAGTCTGCAAAACTTTGCGCCCGAGATCGGTCCGGAGCCGATGTCGGTTGACAAGGGTGCTGCGGCGTTGTCGATGAGCGACACGCGTACGACGACAACACGCAGCTGCCAGCGATGTCAGGCCGGACAGGACAGACCGGGCGTGCATCCCCGGCCCAGGGCACAGGTGTACACGGTGAGTCACGCTGACACCAGATCATAAAGTGCACAGGCGTCAATCACCAAGCAAGCGATCGGCTAATTACATAGTCAATCAATCAATCGATGTCTCATTCTCATTCAGTTATACATTCAGAGCGATCCTTTTTCAATAATGAAATCAATCAAATCATGCAATGAATCGAGCACATTGAATGCATTATTCAATCAATCACTCCGACAGATCGGCAAAACGTCACCTCGTTGGTGGCACATGAAAGGCACGGCAGCCAATCAATCAATGATCGATGAATCACTGGATCGATCTGACGTTGACGATGGATGGGAGGAGGAACCACCGATATTCGTTGATGGATACAACAAGCGATGTGTTAGGTAGACAGGGTGACTGCAAAACTCCTTCCATGACGACGCGCATGTCTTTAGTGCAATGTTTTATTCAAGAATCTCTTATTCACATTGTGGATGGACTTTTGAACCACCCTTTGTCGTGTTGGCACGTATGGGTGCGTCACAAATCTTAGTCTTAGCAAAAACAACCAATTAAAACAGTCGCGCTCAATGGCCAACCTCAATTGCCGATACATTATCTCTGGCCTGATCCTGGAATAGGCTTGGTGCCGCAGACTTTTATGTGAATCAATATAATTAAATCAGCATGGAAACAGTTTGCAGAACCAAGTATAAACCCTGTCGATTTAGATTCATTCAGAACAAGGCTAGAATCTGTGCGCAGTTTCTTGTCTTGAGTACATCTCTAAAACAATTAAACTATTGAATTTGATCAGACTCGAAACTTCGTAAAATGAAATGTGATCGCCAAAACCTAGGACGTTTTATCATGCCGCGAACGTGATTTCTGACAAAATATTGAGCTTCCCATTGTTTGGCTGCTACATATGCATTTGTTGGTCGATTATGCTAAATTATGCAGACTCAATCTTCCTGAAACGTGCGAAGTGAAAGACTTGAATGCGGTATTATCGGTTTTCCACTGATTGAACGAATAAAATATTCCGAAAGGTGTATCCGTAGATGCGTACTCGCAGGCAGGGTTGGGCAAAAAAAACGACGGCGTTTTTTCTTAAAAAAAACGACGTTTTTTTTTAAAAAAAACGCCTGGGTCGTTTTTCGTTTTTTTTTTAAATCCTGAATTTCCTTGATTTTCCCTGATTTTTCAGGGAAAGTACCCTGATTATCAAGGAAAATCAATTTTTTGTCCCATTTTTTTCAAAAAATTTTCGACCAATTTTTACTTTGTCGAGATACGTCGATATACGGAGTTTGACTTTCAGTGATGACCCCGGCCAAAGTTGGTCCCATGATGCGGGTCTGATATGGGATCTTAGCAACTCGCTAGAAAAGGGTTGAAACCCGTTTATTTTGCCTCTGAACACATAGAATTACTTCATTTAACCACGTTTTCTTCCCAACATGAGCGTTTTCCAATTTTCTTGGGGGCATATTTTGGTCATCTGGGCGTTTTTAAAAAAAACGTTTTTTTAAAAAAAAAACGTTTTTTTTAAAAAAAACGATTTTTTGGTAAAAAACGTTTTTTGCCCAACCCTGCTCGCAGGGACATTGTACTGTACGTGCAACGGGTGGAACAACAAGAAGGTCAGGTTGTATAAAGTAAACCGAGAGCAACGCGCCACTTTCAGGACTGAAAATACTATGTACTTGCTGATTTTTGTTCAAGCACAACGTCGAAAGTTCAGTTGAGTGATGATGTGTTGCTATAAAAGAGCGAATTTCGTCGTCTTAGCTGGTTTTGACCACCGAATTCGAATTTTATACGCTGATTGTGATCGGGACCGACATTCAGCATCAACATCATGAGTGCGCTCGACATGACCACAGAATCAAGTGACAGTTCAGCTGCTGTTGGTTGGTTAAAAGCGATGTTGATTTATTGACAGCGCTGTACACGAGACATATGTAACTACCGTATGTATGTACGTACGTATATGTATACGTTCACTCTCGAAACACATGATTTCTCATGTTTTTTGCCATTGACATTCAATCCAAAAAATATACTCTGACAATTCTTTTGGGAGAAACTTTTCAAACGCGTTGCCTGATCCGTAAAGCGCATGATGTGTGCACTGGCTATAGCGGTCACGTGACTTCTGTAGCCAGTGCACGCATAATGTGCTTTACGGATCAGGCAACGCGGTTGACAAGTTTCTGCTCCCAAAATAATTGCCAGAGTATACTTGATTTCAGGCGCATCAACAGCCACCGCTGTGCCCTACAGCGCAACGGAGAGCGACAGTACAACAAGCGATGAAGGAGCAGCTGAAGGTTTGTTTCATTCCCAAATTTATTTGCTTAAAAATTTATTTAACAATTTTATCAGGTTCGAATCCATCAGCTACGAAATCAGCACCGCCGATAGAAGTGTGTTTCACAAAGAAATCGTCCACAAGTCAGAAGATCGTGAGTCGTCAGGATGAATCAGAATCGACCAGCAGCACTTCAGATGACCGTGAGACCAAAATATTAATGATCAATTCCTATTTCCGTTCTTACAATTTTTGTTCACGCGTGCGGACTATAGACTTTGCGTGTTTTTTTAGAAGAAGTCGCAACAACGCCGGGAAGGACGGGTACGACATGGCCGCTAAAGATGAACGCAGAATTGCGTGCTGTTTTGCAGAGTTTGATCGGTAGGTTGAAGAAAACGTTTGTAATCACCACCTGACCCAAGGGGTTCTGAATCTTTTTAGTTTTACAACATTTAGATGAAAAGTTCTGGTCGTTCAGCGGTGTGCACCTGGCGCCTTCCAAAATTTGCGCAACGGACGGCGAACACTGCGATGCTGCGGATGAAAACCGTGAGTCACGTAACAAGCCAACAAATTGCACAACAGGACATCGTCACAATGCAAAATTGCAGATGGCATCGCGCTCGCTGCGCAGTTCATGGACCTGCGTTCGATGCTGCATTTCCACCTCTATTCGATCATACTTGACCCGACTAAGGTCAAGTACCTGTATCGATTCGTGTCGTCAGACTTCAAAATCATCGACCTGATCGAAGTCAGCACCGAAATCGACAATCTGATCGTGAAGCTCGCGTGCAGGATTTGCAACAAATTCTACGTTAGCGAATCGTTACGCGCTGTCACTATGTCATTTTGCTCAAATGTGTCATTGATCCAATCCACGTGACTACAGTTGCGATTTAAAGTCGATTTTCCAGGTCAATGGGGTGATCGCGCGCAACCAAATGCAGATTATTGAAGCACAAGTCGTTGCCCGATTTGGTTGTCGCCTGCGAAGGCTGATCATCGGTCTGGATCCACAAGAAATCAATCATGTTCCGCAGTGCTTGCATCACAAATCATCTGACGTTTGCGCACAACTGGTTTGCACCGATTTGGTCTTTCCACTACTAAAGGCAGTCCGCCAGCTCATGGCATGGCACTCACACACACACTGGCCGCACACTGCATTACTGCCGTCAATGAATGCATCCATTCTCTGTGGTTATCCGTTGAAACATCTCCAAATTTTGCAACAGTGCACAAAAGTTATGTCAAGCAGCAAATGAAAACCGAATAAATTAAAAAGCGACCATCAAAGTATGATACTTGCTCAAAGTGTACATTTTGTTTACAAAATGGCGCGTGCTGCTGCATGCGCTGTGTATATAAAAAGTGCCATGAGCCGATGGCTTGCCTATACACATGTTATGAGCGAGACTTTTAATTCACAAACGAAATATTCATTATATACCCTGTTATTGACCAGACATTGTCTTGTCAGTCAGTTTTTTTTGAGGGATAGAACAGGTCATTTACCGACAAGATCATTATTGGTATCAGCTGGCCACAACTGATCCATCACACACGACCTTCATGATCCGACCGAAACTCGTGAAAGAAAAGAAGAACGGTTGTGGCGTCGACCCGATCCTGACTGTGACAAGTGAAACACCGATCGACAACAAGCTGTTCGAGAACATTGATCAATGGACGTTGGAAGCCATTGGTTTGAATAAACACGAAACGTGGTACAGCGCAAAAACAAGTGAGATTTTTATTTATATAAATGCCAAACGGGTGTCGTAGGTATACATATGAAACTTTCATTGCTCCCTCAAGGTACGGACGGCACTGGCCCCCCGGAGCACCAGTTGACTACACCACGTCATTTGCTGCGTTACGTTGAAGCAGCGGTGTCATCTGGGCATATCGACGACGACAGAAATTTGTACTTCTATCTGCGTGAGTCGGCAAAGCGCACGCGTTTATTATTCAACAAAGTCTATCCTTATTTTTACTTTTTTTGATAATGCCAAATTTACATCGAAAATGTTGTCCTGCTTCAGGAGACCAAGACGGAGAAAAAATCGACAAATCGGTGACAGAACTCAAGAAAGAGTATCGCAAGAAATTGCGAACAGGCTCGAAGAAACAGAACAAGTAATATACGGCGTCGGTGAAAATTAAAATTCAATCTGCACTACAATAACAGTTCAATTCAATCTGCACTTCTGAACAGTTTTTCGCACAACAATACCTACAGAATGGTGGTGATCTATGCATGAGACACTTGTATTATCAGAAATATACCAAAATGTAGACATACTTCACTTGATGTCAGCCTCGGTTGATCTTAAATTACTGGAATAAAACAACATTGATTGACGCGCATGTGACATTGATTGCAAAGACGATACTCCTACAGATCGTCCCGAGCAGTCGCAAATTGTCGAAAATGACACTTTTTGAGATCCAACTTTATTTAGCTATGTGAATTCAGGTGTTTATTGACGGCAAAACAGGGATCAGGGTTGTTTCAAAAAAAAGTTTGGTTTATAAAAAAAATTTTAAAAAAAAAAAATTTTTTTTTTGAAACTCAGATTTTGCTTTTTTTAGTAAAAAAAAGTTGCCCAAAAAGGGCTGAAATGTCCAAAAATGGCCTTTTTCGAGGCCAAAAATTGGCACTTTTTTCCTGTGGACGGGACAATTTTTCCAAAATCGCGCCTGCGGCGCCCTGTATTGTCCCCAAATCCGTACAGGGATGCGCGGGGCTGGTCTTTTATAGTGATGTGGCACCGATAATGTACTACTGCATGCTACTACACATGTATATACATAGGTCTGGTGCAAAACCGGGCGCGCAAAGTCGATCTGACACGCAAGATTTGGGCTGTAATCGATATTTTGATGGTCGTATGTCAGATATACGCCATTAGATGCATTAAAATACGTTGTACGGCATGCTACAATACATTAGAGTAACATCGTTAGTCAACATCAACCTCAGACTGGTAGAAGACCATAGAATCTGCACAATACCACCGGGTGTCACCACACAAGTTGGGTCTCAGGCGAAAATTTTTCAATTTTTGAAAAATATGTTGGATCGATTTCATTTGTCCTGAAACGTCGTTTGCAACACTTTTTCTAATAAAAAAAATTTTCGTCAAAATAAAAATCAAAAAAAAATTTTTTTAAAAAAAAAGCTCGTTAATAAAAAAATTTTTTTTCAACCCTGACAGGGATTGTCAGATTTACGACTATTTCTTCACACCATCCAAGTTTCTTGTTGTGTGCTGTGCTGCCAACACAAACAGACGCAACTTGCCTGTTTCAGCAAGCAGACACCGCGTTGTGTAACACTGCGCGCGCATTAGGATTGTATTGTACCTTTCAGCGCTGTGACTGTGTCGGTAGCTTGGCTCAGCGGCAGCGCTTTAGCTTGCAATGCCTGAGGTAGTGAGTTCGACTCCCGATAGCGAAACAAATATTTTTCGTTTTTTATCTTTTTTTGGCTTGGGCTTAGGCTTAGGCTTAAACTTAGGCTTTGAATTAGGCTTAACTCAACAAACAGCCTCAAAACACTGAAACCTCGAAAGTGCGGAGCGGAGATCAGCCTTGGATAGGGTGAAGAAATAGCCAATCGTGATTGTCAGGGAAAAACGTCCAATTTTCGCGCCAACTTTGATAATAAAACGTTGGTCTAAATGATCGGAGTTCGAACCCAACCAAAATTGTATTGAAATCAATACGAGTAAAAATAGCCATAAGTGATATTGCAGGCTTGCTGGAGAAGACACTGTTCCGGTGCAGTCACCTGCGATGGGCATGATAACAGCCCTAACATCAAACTGGTGGAGCTTCACGAAGAATCGTGACAAAAGAAACGTGGAAAATCAGATTTCAGCTCATTCAGGCTGTTGCAATTTGTTCTTTGGCTTATACTCATGTCGGCAACGCACATCATCGACTCTCGTCGTCACCTCAGCGCTACGGTATATCCATCGCGCGCTCATTCAGGGCTCCTTGAGCTGACCATCAGAATTGGCGATTTGCTGCGCCGTGGTGATTCAAATGTGATCTTACCGAAAAGGACAGTGGCAGGCAACCTATGGTCGAAATCCAAACCACGTGTTTTGGTTGCACGTCAATTCACGCCTTTCATATAAAGTTCTTGTACCCATGTTGCAGAAGGGCAGATACTGTATACCACGCTACAGTCCACAAACATGTTGCTGGTGATGGTGAGATGTTTCCTGCAGCTGTGTCAGAGAGCAACCAGGAAAAAGAGCCTAAACAGGCTTACGAAGCTTTTGCGACACCCCCAAATTGATGTAACCGTGTGTATGTACTTCTGATGGTACAATCGGGAGAAACAAGTGCAAATGTATGTTGCTGACGGTACAATGAGGAGAAACAAGAAGTTTCGCGTCATGTTTCATGGGCTCAAACCGCGTGATGCAGAAAAAACCGTTGCAATGTTCCAGCGCCCGGTCGGCGTCGCTACCCTACGCCAGCTGTCTTGCCCATTCGGATTTTTTCAGCCTGTTTCGGCCTTTTTTGCGATCGTAAAAACAAACCAGATGAATTACTGCGGTAACGTTGGTTCTCATCATTATTTACTGGAGGAAACGAGTGCTGTGCAATGCAGATCATCATCTAAGCCAGTTCATACCACTGCACTGCAATCTAGTCTGTTTCATCCAGCCTAAATCCCTTGACAGTCAGATGGTTTTGGGGCACGCGAGGACTATGTCGGCCTGACACGTTTCCTCTTTTCGTCGAGCACATGTGGAGGATCATCAGCTACCCAGCTTGTTAGACTGGGCAACACAGGGGCAAACCGTTGGCTACTCCGCGTTGGGTTGAAGTCACGGTTTTGCAAGGGCAGCCCTTGTTGACACTTTTTCCTGTTTGAATCATGAGTGCATGTGGATGAGCAGCAAAGCTAAGCTCAGCTTCAAACACGGTTGAACACACAAAACACTCAACATCCAAACCTCAACAAAAGGCCCCGCCGAGTGACGCTCGGTCAACTCCGGGGTGGCGATTCACGCCTGTTTCAGCCACAGATCGATCCCGCCTTGTTCTTCTCGATATCGCGTTTATCAAATACGGTTAGGACAGACTCACAGAATTCAGAACACACACGGAAAAACACAAGAGAACACCCAAAAATTACAGCCGAATCTCTTTCTGTCATGCCGTGAAACATCAGGAAGCAACCAATCGGTTCGCCAGATTATAGGGTCGAGTAACCCGATGTCCAAACTTTGTTAAAATATACTACCCCCCCAAGATCAGTCGCGGTCGAAGGGTTGTTAACCAGCACCTTTAACTGATATGCTGGTAAGCAGGGCTGATAAGTCATGAAGAACGAGGATTGGGGCAGACTTGGGTATTTCGGTTTCATTTTCTATTTTCTCTGATTCTATTCATTCATTCATTCATTTGCATACCGCTGACTTCAAAATCACCAGACTTTACCCGATCAAGCAATCAACCTTATTTGACTCATGCCTATCCGCTTTTCGATCACAATCCAAACGCCACTGCTGCTGTTGGGCGCAGCACTGCAGTTGTGCGAGGGAAAAGATGAAAATAAAGGTTCGGTCATTTTGTTTCAATATTTTTATTCTTTCAAAATAATTTAGCTTGATTTATATTTCATGACGCTTCATTGCCTTTAAACTTCCTGGAATGAAGTACCACAATTCCATGAATGTATTGGCAACACTTTCCTAAAAACATTGAATACGTTTGCTCAGGAAGGCTGCCACGTCATGAAATCCAGGTGATTCGATTATTGTCATGCGAATCTTCTATCCACCTTTGCAATTCAGGCGCAATCAAATCTTTCGATACCAAGCTCCCCTGGTATTCGCAAGTTTGGAATTCGTACGTCGACGTGCCGATCGAGAGCCCGATGGGTGTCGTACTCATGATCGTGACTGTATCGGTCGTGATCACCGTGATCTTGGTTAGCTGGCTGATGTTTCACTCTCATGACGCATTTGCTCAAAATACTGATAAAAAATGGGTGTAATTTTGTCTGGTTAAGAAAACAGCTTTTGATTTCAGGCGCTTTTCGGCGGCATCGCCTGGGTGGTGGTCGGCTACAAACGATACAAACGCAAGAAACGCGCAGAGTTGTATGAAGCCCCGTGCTACTGGTAGGATGCGAATCGAAACGAGTCCTTATTTTTTGCGACCAACTTTTTGACATTCGCGATTTTACCAATCATACTATATTCAGTCTGCAAAACTTTGCGCCCGAGATCGGTCCGGAGCCGATGTCGGTTGACAAGGGTGCTGCGGCGTTGTCGATGAGCGACACGCGTACGACGACGACACGCAGCTGCCAGCGATGTCAGGCCGGACAGGATAGACCGGGCGTGCATCCCCGGCCCAGGGCACAGGTGTACACGGTGAGGCACACGCTGGCAGATCATAAAGCGAACAGGCGTCAATCACCAAGCAAGCGATCGGCCAATTAGTCAAGCAATCAATCGATGTGTCATTCAATTATTGATTCAGAGCGATCCGTTTTCAATATTGAAATCAATCAAATCATGCAATGAATCGAGCACATTGAATATATCATTCAATCGATCACTCCCAGATCGGCAAGACGTCACCTCGTTGGTGGCACATGAAAGGCACAGCAGCCAATCAATCAATGATCGATGAATCAATGGATCGATCTGACGTTGACGATGGATGGGAGGAGGAACCACCGATATTTGTTGATGGATACCAGAGGGGGGAAAAAAAAAAAAAAAAAAAACAAAAAAACAAAACCCACCCCAAAACAACCCCCAAAAAACCACCCCCCCACCAACAAAAAAAAAAACAACAAGCGATGCGTTAGGTAGACAGGGTGACTGCAAAACTCCTTCCATAACGACGCGCATGTCTTTAGTGCCATGTTTTATTCAAGAATCTCTTCTTCACATTGTGGATGGACTTTTGAACCACCCTTTGTCGTGTTGGCACGTATGGGTGCGTCACAAATCTTAGTCTAAGCAAAAACATCCAATTAAAACAGTCGCGCTCAATGGCCAACCTCAATTGCCGATACATTATCTCTGGCCTGATCCTGGAATAGGCTTGGTACCGCAGACTTTTATGTGAATCAATATAATTAAATCAGCATGGAAACAGTTTGCAGAACCAAGTATAAACCCTGTCGATTTAGATTCATTCAGAACAATGCTAGAATCTGTGCGCAGTTTCTTGTCTTGAGTACATCTCTAAAACAATTAAACTATTGAATTTGATCAGACTCGAAACTTCGTAAAATGAAATGTGATCGCCAAAACCTAGGACGTTTTATCATCACGCGAACGTGATTTCTGACAAAGTATTGAGCTTCCCATTGTTTGGCTGCTACATACATATGCATTTGTTGGTCGATTATGCTAAATTATGCAGACTCAATCTTCCTGAAACGTGCGAAGTGAAAGACTTGAATGCGGTATTATCGGTTTTCCACTGATTGAACGAATAAAATATTCCGAAAGGTGTATCCGTAGATGCGTACTCGCAGGGACATTGTACTGTGCATGCAACGGGTGGAACAACAAGAAGGTCAGGTTGTATAAAGTAAACCGAGAGCAACGCGCCACTTTCAGGACTGAAAATACTATGTACTTGCTGATTTTTGTTCAAGCACAACGTCGGAAGTTCAGTTGAGTAAGTTCAGTTGAGTGATGATGTGTTGCTATAAAAGAGCGAATTTCGTCGTCTTAGCTGGTTTTGACCACCGAATTCGAATTTTATACGCTGATTGTGATCGGGACCGACATTCAGCATCAACATCATGAGTGCGCTCGACATGACCACAGAATCAAGTGACAGTTCAGCTGCTGTTGGTTGGTTAAAAGCGATGTTGATTTATTGACAGCGCTGTACACGAGACATATGTAACTACCGTATGTATGTACGTACGTATATGTATACGTTCACTCTCGAAACACATGATTTCTCATGTTTTTTGCCATTGACATTCGATCCAAAAAATATACTCTGACAATTCTTTTGGGAGAAACTTTTCAAACGCGTTGCCTGATCCGTAAAGCGCATGATGTGTGCACTGGCTATAGCGGTCACGTGACTTCTGTAGCCAGTGCACGCATAATGTGCTTTACGGATCAGGCAACGCGGTTGACAAGTTTCTGCTCCAAAATAATTGCCAGAGTATACTTGATTTCAGGCTCATCAACAGCCACCGCTGTGCCCTACAGCGCAACGGAGAGCGACAGAACAACAAGCGATGAAGGAGCAGCTGAAGGTTTGTTTCATTCCCAAATTTATTTGCTTAAAAATTTATTTAACAATTTTATCAGGTTCGAATCCATCAGCTACGAAATCAGCACCGCCGAAAGAAGTCTGTTTCACAAAGAAATCGTCCACAAGTCAGAAGATCGTGAGTCGTCAGGATGAATCAGAATCGACCAGCAGCACTTCAGATGACCGTGAGACCAAAATATTAATGATCAATTCCTATTTCCGTTCTTACAATTTTTGTTCACGCGTGCGGACTATAGACTTTGCGTGTTTTTTTAGAAGAAGTCGCAACAACGCCGGGAAGGACGGGTACGACATGGCCGCTAAAGATGAACGCAGAATTGCGTGCTGTTTTGCAGAGTTTGATCGGTAGGTTGAAGAAAACGTTTGTAATCACCACCTGACCCGAGGGGTTCTGAATCTTTTTAGTTTTACAACATTTAGATGAAAAGTTCTGGTCGTTCAGCGGTGTGCACCTGGCGCCTTCCAAAATTTGCGCAACGGACGGCGAACACTGCGATGCTGCGGATGAAAACCGTGAGTCACGTAACAAGCCAACAAATTGCACAACAGGACATCGTCACAATGCAAAATTGCAGATGGCATCGCGCTCGCTGCGCAGTTCATGGACCTGCGTTCGATGCTGCATTTCCACCTCTATTCGATCATACTTGACCCGACTAAGGTCAAGTACCTGTATCGATTCGTGTCGTCAGACTTCAAAATCATCGACCTGATCGAAGTCAGCACCGAAATCGACAATCTGATCGTGAAGCTCGCGTGCAGGATTTGCAACAAATTCTACGTTAGCGAATCGTTACGCGCTGTCACTATGTCATTTTGCTCAAATGTGTCATTGATCCAATCCACGTGACTACAGTTGCGATTTAAAGTCGATTTTCCAGGTCAATGGGGTGATCGCGCGCAACCAAATGCAGATTATTGAAGCACAAGTCGTTGCCCGATTTGGTTGTCGCCTGCGAAGGCTGATCATCGGTCTGGATCCACAAGAAATCAATCATGTTCCGCAGTGCTTGCATCACAAATCATCTGACGTTTGCGCACAACTGGTTTGCACCGATTTGGTCTTTCCACTACTAAAGGCAGTCCGCCAGCTCATGGCATGGCACTCACACACACACTGGCCGCACACTGCATTACTGCCGTCAATGAATGCATCCATTCTCTGTGGTTATCCGTTGAAACATCTCCAAATTTTGCAACAGTGCACAAAAGTTATGTCAAGCAGCAAATGAAAACCGAATAAATTAAAAAGCGACCATCAAAGTATGATACTTGCTCAAAGTGTACATTTTGTTTACAAAATGGCGCGTGCTGCTGCATGCGCTGTGTATATAAAAAGTGCCATGAGCCGATGGCTTGCCTATACACATGTTATGAGCGAGACTTTTAATTCACAAACGAAATATTCATTATATACCCTGTTATTGACCAGACATTGTCTTGTCAGTCAGTTTTTTTTGAGGGATAGAACAGGTCATTTACCGACAAGATCATTATTGGTATCAGCTGGCCACAACTGATCCATCACACACGACCTTCATGATCCGACCGAAACTCGTGAAAGAAAAGAAGAACGGTTGTGGCGTCGACCCGATCCTGACTGTGACAAGTGAAACACCGATCGACAACAAGCTGTTCGAGAACATTGATCAATGGACGTTGGAAGCCATTGGTTTGAATAAACACGAAACGTGGTACAGCGCAAAAACAAGTGAGATTTTTATTTATATAAATGCCAAACGGGTGTCGTAGGTATACATATGAAACTTTCATTGCTCCCTCAAGGTACGGACGGCACTGGCCCCCCGGAGCACCAGTTGACTACACCACGTCATTTGCTGCGTTACGTTGAAGCAGCGGTGTCATCTGGGCATATCGACGACGACAGAAATTTGTACTTCTATCTGCGTGAGTCGGCAAAGCGCACGCGTTTATTATTCAACAAAGTCTATCCTTATTTTTACTTTTTTTGATAATGCCAAATTTACATCGAAAATGTTGTCCTGCTTCAGGAGACCAAGACGGAGAAAAAATCGACAAATCGGTGACAGAACTCAAGAAAGAGTATCGCAAGAAATTGCGAACAGGCTCGAAGAAACAGAACAAGTAATATACGGCGTCGGTGAAAATTAAAATTCAATCTGCACTACAATAACAGTTCAATTCAATCTGCACTTCTGAACAGTTTTTCGCACAACAATACCTACAGAATGGCGGTGATCTATGCATGAGACACTTGTATTATCAGAAATATACCAAAATGTAGACATACTTCACTTGATGTCAGCCTCGGTTGATCTTAAATTACTGGAATAAAACAACATTGATTGACGCGCATGTGACATTGATTGCAAAGACGATACTCCTACAGATCGTCCCGAGCAGTCGCAAATTGTCGAAAATGACACTTTTTGAGATCCAACTTTATTTAGCTATGTGAATTCAGGTGTTTATTGACGGCAAAACAGGGATCAGGGTTGTTTCAAAAAAAAGTTTGGTTAATTAAAAAAAATTTAAAAAAAAAATTTTTTTTTTGAAACTCAGATTTTGCTTTTTTTTAGTAAAAAAAAGTTGCCCAAAAAGGGCTGAAATGTCCAAAAATGGCCTTTTTCGAGGCCAAAAATTGGCACTTTTTTCCTGTGGACGGGACAATTTTTCCAAAATCGCGCCTGCGGCGCCCTGTATTGTCCCCAAATCCGTACAGGGATGCGCGGGGCTGGTCTTTTATAGTGATGTGGCACCGATAATGTACTACTGCATGCTACTACACATGTATATACATAGGTCTGGTGCAAAACCGGGCGCGCAAAGTCGATCTGACACGCAAGATTTGGGCTGTAATCGATATTTTGATGGTCGTATGTCAGATATACGCCATTAGATGCATTAAAATACGTTGTACGGCATGCTACAATACATTAGAGTAACATCGTTAGTCAACATCAACCTCAGACTGGTAGAAGACCATAGAATCTGCACAATACCACCGGGTGTCACCACACAAGTTGGGTCTCAGGCGAAAATTTTTCAATTTTTGAAAAATATGTTGGATCGATTTCATTTGTCCTGAAACGTCGTTTGCAACACTTTTTCTAATAAAAAAAATTTTTGTCAAAATAAAAATCAAAAAAAAATTTTTTTTTTTAAAAAGCTCGTTAATAAAAAATTTTTTTTTCAACCCTGACAGGGATTGTCAGATTTACGACTATTTCTTCACACCATCCAAGTTTCTTGTTGTGTGCTGTGCTGCCAACACAAACAGACGCAACTTGCCTGTTTCAGCAAGCAGACACCGCGTTGTGTAACACTGCGCGCGCATTAGGATTGTATTGTACCTTTCAGCGCTGTGACTGTGTCGGTAGCTTGGCTCAGCGGCAGCGCTTTAGCTTGCAATGCCTGAGGTAGTGAGTTCGACTCCCGATAGCGAAACAAATATTTTTCGTTTTTTATCTTTTTTTGGCTTGGGCTTAGGCTTAGGCTTAAACTTAGGCTTTGAATTAGGCTTAACTCAACAAACAGCCTCAAAACACTGAAACCTCGAAAGTGCGGAGCGGAGATCAGCCTTGGATAGGGTGAAAGAAATAGCCAATCGTGATTGTCAGGGAAAAACGTCCAATTTTCGCGCCAACTTTGATAATAAAACGTTGGTCTAAATGATCGGAGTTCGAACCCAACCAAAATTGTATTGAAATCAATACGAGTAAAAATAGCCATAAGTGATATTGCAGGCTTGCTGGAGAAGACACTGTTCCGGTGCAGTCACCTGCGATGGGCATGATAACAGCCCTAACATCAAACTGGTGGAGCTTCACGAAGAATCGTGACAAAAGAAACGTGGAAAATCAGATTTCAGCTCATTCAGGCTGTTGCAATTTGTTCTTTGGCTTATACTCATGTCGGCAACGCACATCATCGACTCTCGTCGTCACCTCAGCGCTACGGTATATCCATCGCGCGCTCATTCAGGGCTCCTTGAGCTGACCATCAGAATTGGCGATTTGCTGCGCCGTGGTGATTCAAATGTGATCTTACCGAAAAGGACAGTGGCAGGCAACCTATGGTCGAAATCCAAACCACGTGTTTTGGTTGCACGTCATTTCACGCCTTTCATATAAAGTTCTTGTACCCATGTTGCAGAAAGGCAGATGCTGCATACCACGCTACAGTCCACAAACATGTTGCTGGTGATGGCGAGATGTTTCCTGCAGCTGTGTCAGAGAGCAACCAGGAAAAAAGAGCCTAAACAGGCTTACGACACCCAAAAAGGAAGAGCACGACAAGAAAACGAAGAAAATCTCACCAAAACCGAACCAACAAAAAACAACAAACCCCACCACAAAACTTTTGCGACACCCCCAAATTATGTAACCGTGTGTATGTACTTCTGATGGGGAAAAACGGGGGGAAAAGTGCGAATCTGACGTTGCTACCGGTAGAGAGAGGAAAAAGATCATGTTTCATGGGCTCAAACCGCGTGATGCAGAAAAAACCGTTGCAATGTCCAGCGCCCGGTCGGCGTCGCTACCCTACGCCAGCTGTCTTGCCCATTCGGATTTTTTCAGCCTGTTTCAGCCTTTTTTGTGATCGTAAAAACAAACCAGATGAATTCGGCGCGCGCGCCCATGTGGGCTAGGGCCAGCGGGGGCGGCCGGGCCGGGGCCGTGGCCATGAAAAATAATCTATGTCCGAGGCCCTGGCCCCGGCCCCGGCCCTGGCCTACATGGGCGCACCGACAGGGCCGGGGCCGGTGCAACATTTTTCTGGATAGGCGACGTTTCAACTGCAGGGTTGTCAATAATCCAACATTGGTTTCGTATAAATGCAGCTGTGCGTGTGTTCGCGTTGGGTGCGCTACTGCCTGATCTATTAAGGGCATGGCTATCTTGTGTTTTTCTTTAGATTATACAAATTTGTAAATTGCAAATTCGGGCTGCAGTTTGAAATAGTAAAAAAAAAAAAAAAAAAAAAAAAAAAAATAAAAAAAAATAAAAAAAAACAAAAAAAAAACTAGGATCAAAGTGCCATGGCAGTGTCGTACTCTGAGATGGCCTTTGAGTTTCGATGCTATAATGGGAGAAAACAAACATTTACCTCTTTCTTCGCTGCTACAAATGGGCAAAACAATGCTGGACGGACGTCCAGCAGTGCTGTCAAAGTACTGGGCGCCCCAGCGCGGCGGGCTAGCCAACTCATACCTGAAACCATTGCAGAAACCATGTTATGAAACTGATTGTTCGCTTAATGTGTCCGTTGCTTCGAATCAAACTCAGTTTCGTTTCGCACAGGACTCAAACACAACGGTTTCGTTTCACATAGAACCAATGTGTTTTATTTCGAATCAGTTTCGTTTAGTTTTTACCCTGTCTCAGTTTCAATAAAAAATGATTATTGTGTCCAAACGAAAATTTCGTGTTTATTTTACTGGATTTGTCTTCTTCGGGCTCAAGTTCAACCTCAGTATGGACTCATGCGCAGTTTTGTCCCTCTGTCCCATTTTGGCAGACTCAGGTTCGTTTGTTTCTGGACGGAGTTTCATTTTGTTTAAACACAGGCAAACTCAATTTCGACTTGTTCAAGCTAAATGTTGTTTCGCCTTCGACGCAAACGCAATTTTATTTCCACCAGACTCAGCTCAGCCTCGATATGGTCACACCTAGTGTCGTTTCATTTGGACTGAAACACCACTTGGCTTCCCTTGGACTCAGATTTTTTCAGTTTCATACAGTGGTTTCTGCAATGGTTTCAGGGGTGTGTTGGCTAGCCCGCCGCGCCGGGGCGCCCAGTACTTTGACAGCACTGCTGGACGTCCGTCCAGCCTTGTTTTGCCCATTTGTAGCATCAAAGAAAGAGGTAAATGCTTGTTTTCTCCCATTATAGCATCGAAACTTGAAGGCCATCTCAAAGTACGACACTGCCTTGGCACTTTGATCCTAGTTTTTACCCTTTTTAACGGCATAAGCCGCCAACTATATTTCACTGTGATCCCTGAAATTATTTCCTGTTTTTGCTGAATTTTCCCAAAAATTTCGGGTCTTCAAATTGCAGGGTTTAATAAAAACGAAAAAAAAAAATAAATTCTGCAAGTAAGAAATTTTTGGAAAAGCCCCAGGTAAAAAAAAAAATTTTTGCAAAACACACATCAAAAAACGTCCAATTCACCCCTCCCCTTCCCGCCAAAAAACCAACCAACCGCCAGGAACCCCTCCTTCTTAATAACCGGCAACGATACCCTCTTCTGCAACATTCCCAGTCAAAATAGAACCGACAGCAAACCGTTTTGCTGCTGTGGTATCTGCAGTTAAATACAGTAGCCGGTAGCGAAATGTTTTGCTCCTGCAAAAGCCCCAGTCAATATAGTACCGAGCAGCAAAGTTTTGCTGCAGCAGCATCCTCAGTCAAGTATAGTAACTGGCAGCGAAATGTTTTGCTGCAGCAGCATCCTCAGTCAAGTATAGTAACTGGCAGCGAAATGTTTTGCTGCAGCAGCATCCTCAGTCAAGTATAGTAACTGGCAGCGAAATGTTTTGCTGCAGCAGCATCCTCAGTCAAGTATAGTAACTGGCAGCGAAATGTTTTGCTGCAGCAGCATCCTCAGTCAAGTATAGTAACTGGCAGCGAAATGTTTTGCTGCAGCAGCATCCTCAGTCAAGTATAGTAACTGGCAGCGAAATGTTTTGCTGCAGCAGTATCCTCAGTCAAGTATAGTAACTGGCAGTGAAATGTTTTGCTGCAGCAGCATCCTCAGTCAAGTATAGTAACTGGCAGCGAAATGTTTTGCTGCAGCAGCATCCTCAGTCAAGTATAGTAACTGGCAGCGAAATGTTTTGCTGCAGCAGCATCCTCAGTCAAGTATAGTAACTGGCAGCGAAATGTTTTGCTGCAGCAGCATCCTCAGTCAAGTATAGTAACTGGCAGCGAAATGTTTTGCTGCAGCAGCATCCTCAGTCAAGTATAGTAACTGGCAGTGAAATGTTTTGCTGCAGCAGCATCCTCAGTCAAGTATAGTACCTGGATGTTTGGTGCAGCAGCATGCTCAGTCAAGTATAGTAACTGGCAGCGAAATGTTTTGCTGCAGCAGCATCTTCAGTCAAGTATAGTAACTGGCAGCGAAATGTTTTGCTCCAGCAGTATCCTCAGTCAAGTATAGTAACTGGCAGCGAAATGTTTTGCTGCAGCAGCATTCTCAGTCAAGTATAGTAACTGGCAGTGAAATGTTTTGCTGCAGCAGCATCCTCAGTCAAGTATAGTAACTGGCAGCGAAATGTTTTGCTGCAGCAGCATCCTCAGTCAAGTATAGTAACTGGCAGCGAAATGTTTTGGTGCAGCAGTATCCTCAGTCAAGTATAGTAACTGGCAGCGAAATGTTTTGCTGCAGCAGCATTCTCAGTCAAGTATAGTAACTGGCAGCGAAATGTTTTGCTGCAGCAGCATTCTCAGTCAAGTATAGTAACTGGCAGCGAAATGTTTTGCTGCAGCAGCATTCTCAGTCAAGTATAGTAACTGGCAGCGAAATGTTTTGCTGCAGCAGCATTCTCAGTCAAGTATAGTAACTGGCAGCGAAATGTTTTGCTGCAGCAGCATCCTCAGTCAAGTATAGTAACTGGCAGCGAAATGTTTTGCTGCAGCAGCATCCTCAGTCAAGTATAGTAACTGGCAGCGAAATGTTTTGCTGCAGCAGTATCCTCAGTTTTAGCGGGGGCCTGACTCGGGTTTTTATTGGGCCGGCCTGGCTCGGGCTATTGATCGGGCCGGGCCCTTCTCTTAAATGAGGTCAGTGAATCAGACAAAAAACAGCCTAAATGGGGCAGAAATCAGGCCCCAAAATAGACCAAACCGAAAGCTAGCGAACGAAAAAAGCGAATGTGATGGCTGTATTTTGGGGGCTCTATTTGGGGGGGCTGATTCACTGACCCATTTAGGGGTGCTCTGGGGGGCCTGATTCACTGACTCCATTTAGGAGGGCGGCTGCCGGCTTGGCGGCGAGCTCCGGCTGGGCGGGCAGGCTGGCCGCACCTTAATGGGGCAGTAATCGCCCCCCCCAAATCCCGCCCGGCCAGCAGCCGGGCCCCCAATACCCAGACGCTTATGGGAGTGAGAGTCATCAGCCTCCATCAGCCATCGCATTCGTCTTCCTGGCCAGCTTTCGCTTCCAGCCATAAAAAATCCAAAAACCCTACAAAACAAACAGGCCAACCTCTCCAACCTGTGTATCAAAGCGCAGGCCGGGCCGAGCTTTGCCACCTTGACGGACTCCAGATTTGCGCTCGCCGTTGCGACCTGTTATTATTCCTTCCAAGCACCGCTTCGACCAAAAAAAAAAAAAAAACAAGCGAAAAAGAAAAGGCGCGAATTTACAACAATAGCAGCAGCCCCCCCACTTCACCACTTGCGCCAAGCAAACTTTCCACCTCCGTTTCTGGATGGAAAATATCCAATTTTTCCTCATAGGTGTATCTTCACGATGAGACAAATCGATTGGTATATGACTCGACCGGATTGGTTCAGGTTCTTAGGAGGAGACAGCATCCGTCCCATGAAGTGCAGCCGCCTGAATCAAATGATTTTCGGGTGTCTGAAAAACCACTTTCCCATTGTCAGATCGAGCTCAAATTTTCTGCGTTTTGTTATGGCTTGGCTACGACTGGAAAACAATAAAATATTTTTCAAAACCAATCACACGCGTTCACGCCAGCATCGCCGATATTACACGTGAGGTATAGGGAAAAATCAGTTTTTCGAGTATGCTGATGTTTCACGTGCATGTTGGAAAAAAATTTGACAGATCTTTTCATCACATCAACCAAACTTTCTGAAAAGAACATTCACAACGACGAAATCCAGCTTGGTCCTAGTTCGTGGTCTAATCTCAAAGTACTGCGTAACGCTTACATGTTCTCGTAGATAAAACTAACCATACTCACTTTGTGTCAAAAAGAAAAATTATCCAAACTCAAACAGGCGAGACTGGAGTTGTCTGTTCGACACGCTCATAATTATATCGGTATGGTGTGTCTTCTTATTACACATGCAGCTGCTGTTGGATGTCTGGGCTTATGAGTATATACACATTTACTAAATATCCGCAGGATTTTTTAACATGGGCAATAAACAATGTAAATATGCCTTTTTACCTTAAAAAGTCAGAAAATAAAGAAGAAAAAATAAAAAATACTAAAAAAGTGGATTACTTTTTAAAATTTTAAAATAAAAAAAGTGGCAAAAATTTTTCTTTTTTTATCCCCTGCATCTAGCAGTTATCACTGCATAAATCTATCTGTTTATCTGGCCTAAATCCGTTGACAATAGATGGTTTTGGGCATGCGAGGTTATGGGTGAGATTTTCGAACGGTGTAAAGGTCAGTTGGTAAGGTGGTGGAAAGCTCAGGTGAGAAAGTTAGTGTGTCGGTGTAAGCTTAAATTCAGTTATAAGCAGCAGAAGCGCGTTTTTAAACGAAAGGTAACTTTGGTAGTTTGGTGTGCAGCGTATCGTTTGTTTGAATCTGGTTCATTTACTGGTTCAGCGTTTCTAAACGATATTTATGATTTGTACCTTTTATGGAGCCGTTTGATTTCGTGCTGCGATAGTTAGTGACGTAATTTTTGCACCGCCGTAATAATTTATTTTCAGCCTTGGGGCGATATGTTAGGTAACTTATAAATTTCCTTTAAGTTGTGAACCAGCTTAAATACCAATTCACTTTGTGAACATAAAGTTGCCTTTCGTTTAGAACACCGTCTGCTGCTTGCTGCGTGCGCTGGTTAAGCACGCCGCTTAACTGAACTTTTAAAAGAGCTTTCACGACCTTTAACCAACTGACCCTTCACCGTTTCAAATATCACCCTATGTCGGCCTGACACGTTTCCTCTTTTCGTCGCGCACATGTGGAGGATAGTTACCCAGCTTGTTAGACTGGGCAACACAGGGGCAAACTGTTGGCACTCCGCGTTGGGTTGAAGTCACGGTTTTGCAAGGGCAGCCCTTGTTGACACTTTTTCCTGTTTGATTATGAGTGCATGTGGATAGCAGAGGTAGCTTGTTGACCAGGGACGGGACAGCAGGTGACAAACTCGCAGCGTTTGATAAATCGTCTGACGTTTGGTGTCCTGCGAAACTGGTTTGCCGATTTTGTCTTTCCCTTCTACAATGTTATGAACTAGACTCTTATTAAACGGAATATTATTATATACCTTGTTATTGACCAGACGCTGTCTTGTAGTCAGCTTTTTGAGGGATAGAACAGGTATTTACCGACAAGATCATTCTCAAGAAAAATTCTCAGGATTGGTCGAATTCCCAGGATTGGTCAAATTCTCAGATTTGGTCAAATTCCCAGGATTGGTCAAATTCCCAGGATTGGTCAAATTCTTAGGATTGGTCAATTCCAGGATTGGTCAAATTCCCCGGATTGGTCGAATTCCCAGGATTGGTCCAATTCTCAGGATTGGTAGAGTTCTCAGGATTGGTAGAATTATTAGGATTGGTAGAATTCTCAGGATTGGTAGAGATTCTCAGGATTGGTCAAATTCTCAGGATTGGTGGAGTTCTCCCCAGGATTAGTAGAATTCTCAGGATTGGTCAAATTTAAGATTGGTGAGTTTTCCAGGATTGGTCAAATTCCCAGAATTGGTCAAATTCCCAGGATTGGTGTAATTCTCAGGATTGGTTAAATTCAGAATTGGTCAAATTCCCAGGATTGGTGTAATTCTCGGGATTAGTAGAATTCTCAGGATTGGTCAAATTCTCAGGATTGGTAGAGTTCTTAGGATTGGTCGAATCGGATAGATGTGGTGGATAGGGATGGAATGGGGGTCGAGCTCTATAGACCGGAGTACCAGCACATGGTCGACATTCGGTAGTTTCTGGCCGGTGCTTCGTAGTGATTCACCTGCGATATATTAGGCGGGGAGGCATCCTGACGTTCCGCATTCATTTTGCGCTAATGTTATACGTATTTTTATCATGCCATCGATGCTATGGGAGTTGTTCACCCGCGGGCGGTGGCACGACTGATTAGAACTGAAAATAATGCAATTCATTTGAGAAAAATGCGGAAAATTCGCATTGACGGTTGGCATACTGAGCACGTGGTGCACTTCTCCATTCAACGACGCTATAAGAAAAATCTGAGAATTAACAATCTGGGAATTTACAATTCTGGGAATTTACCAATCCTGGGAATTCGACCAATCTAGAATTTACCAATCCTGAGAATTCTACTAATCTGGGAATTCACCAATCCTAGAATTTGACCAATCCTGAGAATTTGACCAATCTGGGAATTGTTTACCAATGGTGAGAATTTACCAATCTGGGAATTACCAATTAGAATTTACCAATCCTGAGAATTCTGCTAATCTAGACTTAACCAATCTGGGAATTTACCAATCCTGGGAATTTACCAATCCTGAGAATTCTACTAATCTGAGACCTCAATCCTGAGAATTTGACAATCTAAGAATTATACAATCTGAGTATAGGAAATTGACCAATCTAGAATTTGACCAATCTGAGAATTCTACTAATTGGAGTTACACAATTGGAATTTGACCAATCCTGGAATTTGACCAATCTGGAATTCGACCAATCTGAGAATTCTACCAATTGAGAATTTGACCAATCTGGGAATTCGACCAATCCTAGAATTTGACCAATCTGAGAATTATTACTAATTGAGAATTACACCAATCTGGAATTTGACCAATTCTGGGAATTTGGCAGAATCCTAGGGAATTCGACAATAACGAAATGTGCTCAGGGAACTTGATTTGCATAATAGACTGGGTCATGTTAGACGCAGTCATTGACTGAGAGAATAGTGTGATGCAGGGTTGAAGAAAAAAAAAATTTTTTATTAACAAGCTTTTTTTTTTTAAAAAAAAAAAATTTTTTTTTTTAATTTTTTTTGGAAAATTTTTTTATTGGAGAAAATATGTTACAAACGACGTTTAGGATAAATAAAATGATACAAGATATTTTTCAAAAATTGAAAAATTTTCACCTCAGACGAACTTGTGTGGTGACACCCGGTCGTATTGTGCAGTTGCAGTGGTCTCGCCAGTCTAAGGTTGATGTTCACTAACGATGTTACTCTGATGTATTGTAGATGCTAAACGTATTTTAATGCATCTAATCCGTATATCTGATATCGCCATAAAATATGATTACAGCCCAAATCTGCAATAGATTGACTTTGCGCGCCCGTTTTTACAGACCTATATTCATGTGTAGTAATGTAGTAGTACATTATCGGTGCCAATCACTATACCAGCCCGCGCATACCTGTGAGGATTTGGGGACAATCAGGGCGCCGCAGGCGCGAATTTGGAAAATTGTCTCGTCCACAGAAAAAAAGTGCCAATTTTTGCCTCGAAAAGGCTATTTTTGGACATTTTAGCCCATTTTTGGGCAACTTTTTTTTATTTAAAAAAAAAAGCAAAATATAAGTTTAAAAAAAAATTTTTTTTTTTTAAAAAAAAATTTTTTAATTGACCGCTTTTTTGAAACAACCCTGGTTGATGTGTACAAAACTTTAAATTTTATCCCAGGTTGGTGATTGGTGTAATTCAATTCTAGGATTAGTAAAATTCTCAGGATTGGTCAAATTCTCAGGATTGGTCAAATTCCCAGGATTGGTCAAATTCTCAGAATTGGTAGAATTCTTAGGATTGGTCGAATTCCCAGGATTGGTCAAATTCCCAGGATTGGTCAAATTCCAGGATTGGTGTAATTCCCAGGATTGGTCAAATTCCCAGGATTGGTGAAATTCTCAGGATTAGTAGATTCTCAGGATTGGTCAAATTCTCAGGATTGGTAGAATTCCTAGGATTGGTCAAATTCTCAGGATTGGTAGAATTCTTAGGATTAGTAGAATTCCGGTTGTCATCAGGATTGGTCAAATTCCCAGGATTGGTGTAATTCTAAGGATTAGTAGAATTCTCAGGATTGGTCAAATTCTCAGGATTGGTGGAATTCCCAAGGATTGGTCAAATTCTCAGGATTGGTAGAATTCTTAGGATTGGTCGAATTCCCAGGATTGGTCAAATTCTCAGGATTGGTAGCATTCTCAGGATTGGTGGAATTCCAGGCTTGGTCAAATTAGGGTGGTGAATTCCCATTGGATTGGTCAAATTCTCAGGATTGGTAGAATTCCCAGGATTGGTCAATCCCAGAATTGGTCAAATTCCCAGGATTGGTCTAGTTTAGGATTAGTAAAATTCTCAGGATTGGTCAAATTTCTTTCAGGTGGATTGGTAGAATTACTAGGACGTGGTCAAATTCTCAGGATTGGTCAAATTCCCAGTGTGTCTGGACGATGGGCAGTCCTTTCAAATAATATTTATCACGCATCATTGCGGGTGAACGATGGTCTAGTTGTCATCAGATTGATATTGTATTATGACATTGGTCAAATTCCCAGGATATTCAGGGTGTAATTCCAGGACTGTCAAATTCTCAGAATGGTCAAATTCCCAGGATTGTGTAATTCTCAGGATTATTGGAATTCTCAGGATTGGTCAAATTCTAGGATTGGTCGAATTCCCAGGATTGGTCAAATTACAGAATTGGTCAAATTCCCAGGATTGGTCAAATTCCCAGGATTGGTCAAATTCCCAGGATTGGTGTAATTCTCAGGATTAGTAGAATTCTCAGGATTGGTGAAATTCTCAGGATTGTGGAATTCCAGGATTGGTCAAATTCTCAGATTGGGTAGAATTTATGCGAATCCTGAGGATTGGTCAAATCCCAGAATTGGTCAAATTCCAGAATTCAAATTCCCAGGGATTTGTCAAATTCTCAGAATTTGTCGAATTCTAGGATTGGTCAAATTCTAGGATTTGTCAAATTCTAAGGATTTGTCAAATTCTGAGGATTGGCCGAATTCTGAGGATTTGTCAATTTTCTTAAGAATGGTCAAATTCTAGGATTGGTCAAGAATTTACCAATCCTGAGATTTGACCAATCCTGAGAATTCTACCAATCCTAAGATTCTACCAATCCTAAATTCTACCAATCCTGAGAATTCTACCAATCCTTAGAATTTGACCAATCCTAGAATTACATCCGGGGAATTTGACAATCCTGGAATTTGACCAATCCTAAGAATTTACCAATCCTGGGAATTTGACCAATCCTGGAATTTGACAAATCTGAGAATTTGACCAATCCTGGGAATTCACCAATCCTGAGAATTTTTCTTGAGAATGATCTTGTCTAATGACCTGTTCTATCCCTCAAAAAGCTGACTGACAAGACAGCGTCTGGTCAATAACAAGGTATATAATGAATATTCCGTTTGTGAATTAAGAGTCTAGTTCATAACATGTGTAGAAGTGGAAGACAAAATCGGTGCAAACCAGTTGCGCAGGCACCGAAACGTCAGACGATTTGTGATGCAAACGCTGCGGAGTGCTTGGTCACCTGGCTGTGTTGACCCGTGCGTTGCCTGGTCTAACAAGCTGACGCTGCTGCTCATCCACATGCACTATAATTCAACAGGAAAAGTGTACAAGGGCTGCCCTTGCAAACCGTGACTACCCAACGCGGAGTTGCCACAGTTTGCCCCTGTGTTGCCCAGTCTAACAAGCTGGGTAACTGATCCTCCACATGTGCGCGACGAAAAAGAGGAAACGTGTCAGGCCGACATAGGGTGATATTTTCGAAACGGTGTAAGGGTCAGTTGGGTGTAAAGGTCGGTGGAAAGCTCTTTGTGAGAAAGTTCAGTGTAAGCTCGGCGTAAGCTTGAACCAGCGCACGCTGAGCAAGCAGCAGACGTGTGTTTCTAAACGAAAGGTCAACTTTGATGGTTTCCTGTGCAAGCGTAAAGCGTTTTTTTTCAATCTGGTTATTTTAAGATGGTTGCAAAAAAGTTTTAATTGAATATTTATAAATTAACTAACATATAGCCCCAAGGCTGTTGAGAAATTGAACATTCATTGACGGCGGTGCCAAAAATTTTGACGTCACTAACTGATCGCAGCACGAAATCAAAACGGCTCATAAAAGGTTACGAAATTATAAATATGTTTAGAAACGCTTGCAACCAGCTTAAATGAACCAATTTCAAACAACGATTTACGCTTCCACACCAAACTACCAAAGTTGACCTTTCGTTTAGAAACGCGCTTCTGCTGCTTGATCAACGTGCAATGTTTCAAGCTTACACCGAGCTTACACTGAACTTTCTCACCCGAGCTTTCCACCGACCTTTACACCCAACTGACCTTTACACCGTTTCGAAAATATCACCCATAATCCTCGCATGCCCCAAAACCATCTGATTGTCAACGGATTTAGGCCAGATGAAACAGATTAGATTTCAGTGCAGTGGTATGAACTGGCTTAGATGCAGGGTTGGATTTAAAAAAAGTAAAAATTTTTGGCCACTTTTTTTATTTTAAAATTTTAAAAAGTAAGTCCACTTTTTTAGTATTTTTTCACTTTTTTTCGTTATTTTCTGACTTTTTTAAGGTAAAAAGGCATATTTACATGTGTTTTATTGCCCATGGTTCTCAAAAAATTGCCTGCGGCGCTTATATTTCAGTTTGAAATGGTGTTATGATGGACTCATACAGTTCCCAGACATCCCAACAGCAGCTGCATGTGTAATACAGTATAGGACACACCATACCGTATACTGTACAGTTATTGAGCGTGTCGTAAGCTATCGACAGACTCCACGTTGCTCGCCTGTTTGCAGTTGTGCGGATTAGCTATTTGTTGCTTTTGTGACACAAAGTGAGTATGGTGTGAGTCTTTATCTACGAGAACGTGTCAGCGTTACGCAGTACTTTGAGATTAGACCACGAACTAGGACCAAGCTGGATTTCGTCGTTGGTAATGTTCTTATCAGAAAGATTGGTTGATGTGATGAAATGATTTGTCAAATTTTTTTCCAACATGCACGTGAAACATCAGCATACTCGAAAAACTGATTTTTCCCTATACCTCACGTGTTATATCGGCGATGCTGGCGTGAACGCGTGTGATTGGTTTTGAAAGATGTTTTGATTGTTTTCCAGTCGTAGCCAAGCCATAACAAAACGCAGAAAATTTGAGCTCGATCTGACAATGGGAAAGTGGTTTTTCAGACACCCGAAAATCATTTGATTCGGCGGCTGCACTTCATGGGACGGATGCTGTCTCCTCCTAAGAACCTGAACCAATCCGGTCGAGTCATATACCAATCGATTTGTCTCATCGTGAAGATACACCTATGAGGAAAAATTGGATATTGCTTCCATCGCGAGAAACGGAGGTGGAAAGTTTGCTGTGGCGCTAAGTGCGCGAAGTGGGCGGGGCTTGCTGCTGATTGGTTGTAAATTCGCGCCTTTTCTTTTTCGCTTGTTTTCTTTTTCTTTTTTTGGTCGAAGCGGTGCTTGGCGAAGCGATACAATCACAGGTCGCAAACCCGGCCCGAGCCGCCAAATCTGGAGTCCGGTCCAAGGTGGCCAAAGCTCGGCCCGGCCTGGCCCGACCTTTGGATACACAGGTTGGAGAGGTTGGCCTGCTTTGTTTTGGTAGGGTTTTTTTGTGATTTTTTGATGGCTGGAAGCGAAAGCTGGCCAGCGAAGACGAATGCGATGGCTGTATTTTGGGGAGGCTCGATTGCGAGCTCTGCACTGACCCCATTTAGGGGGGCTGCGTCTTGGGTTTTTTATTGGGCCGGCCCGGCTGCTCGGCCCGGGCCGGGATTTTTTTTTGGGGGGGGGGGGGGCTGATTTACTGACCCCATTTAGGAGGGGGTGGGGGCGGCCAGCCTGGCCCGACCCAGCCGGAGCTCGGACCGGGCCAAGCCGGGCCGGGCCGCCCTCCTAAATGGAGTCAGTGAATCAGCCCCCCAAATATAGCCCCTAAATTGGGTCAGTGAATCAGCCCCCCCACCAAATAGAGCCCCCCAAAATACAGCCATCACATTCGTCTTTTTTCGTTCGCTAGCTTTCGGTTTGTGGGCTCTATTTGGGGGGGGGCTGATTCACTGACCCCATTTAGGGGGCTGTTTTTTTTGGGGGGTGGCTGATTCACTGACCCCATTTAAGAGAACGGCCCCGCCCGAATCAATAGCCCGAGCCAGGCCGGCCCAATTAAAAACCCAAAAACGCAGGCCCCCGCTATATGGGGTCAGTGACTCAGCCCCCAAATACAGCCCCCTAAAAATGGGGTCAGTGAATCAGCTCCCCCCCCAAATAGAGCCCCCAAAATACAACCCCCTAAATGAGGAATTTCAGGCAGTCGCACACGGGCCGGGCCGGACCGGGCCGCGAGTTTGGGCTTTTGGCTCGGGTCGGGCGGGCCGGGCAGGGCACCCCGGCCCGAGAGGTCGTGCCGGGCCGGGCACCCCGGCCCAAGAGGTCGGGCCGGGCCGGGCCGGCCAAACCCGGCTCGATTGGCAGCCCCCCCCCCCGCTAAATGGGGTCAGTGAATCAGCCCCCCCCCCAAATACAGCCCGTAAATGGGGCCAGTGAATCAGCTTTCCCAAATGGAGCCCCCAAAATACAACCCCATAAATGAGGGAATTCAGGCAGAGGTCGCAATCGGGCCGGGCCGGACCGGGCCGCGAGTTTGGGCTTTTGGCTCGGGCCGGAGATTTGGGGGCTCGGGCCGGGCCGGGCTAGCGAAACACGGCTCTATTGCGACCTCTGCCCCCCTAAATGGGGCCAGTAAATCACCTGATCGGAAATCGGATAACCTGACAGCACCTGAAATCAGAGGTCGCAATCGAGCCTTTTTTGAAGAAAGAAAGGCCGAAAGAAAGAAAGAACCTATTTTGAGTGATGCGGGAAGGGCCGTCCTTTCAGATCCTGTTGCGACCGACTGCGCCTAAAAGTTGAGTGGTCCGTTGTGATTCGACGAAATTATTTTTTAGGTCGCAATCAATCAATCTATTAGATTCCTTTATCACTGAGATAGGAACTGGCATGCCAAAAAAAAGTAGAAAACCGTTCAGCGGTGGAAAAAAAAGCGCGCGGTAATGGCAGACGTGGCGTGAACGAGATGAAGAAGGTTATTTTTTGGCTCAATTGAACAATTTTGTTTTTAGAGACTCACTTAAAATGACTGAGGATGCTGCTGCAGCAAAACATTTCGCTGCCAGTTACTATACTTGACTGAGAATGCTGCTGCAGCAAAACATTTCACTGCCAGTTACTATACTTGACTAAGGATGCTGCTGCAGCAAAACTTTTCGCTGCCAGTTACTATACTTGACTGAGGATGCTGCTGCAGCAAAATATTTCGCTGCCAGTCACTATACTTGACTGAGGATGCTGCTGCAGCAAAACATATTTCGCTGCCAGTCACTATACTTGACTGAGGATGCTGCTGCAGCAAAACATTTCGCTGCCAGTCACTATACTTGACTAAAAAAACTTTAGTTGCAGGTGAAAAAAAGGTTTTTTCCTGAAAAAAAAACGTTTTTTTGCAGTGAATGTTTTTCTGGAAAAATTGCACGGCGGAATTTGAACTTTTATGAAAAAGTGTCAAAATTATGGGAAACAACCTAGTTTTATGACGGAAACATACTTTTTCATATGTTTTCCAGCCCTGTTGCAGCTTTTATCGTAACTTTCTGAATAAGATTACTCTTCATACACCATTTTTAGCGCATAATGTGCCAAACAGCAAAAACAAACAACAAGCCAGCAACAAACAAAAAAGCAGCAAGGCACTATATTTGACTGGGACATTACAGCAGCAAAACATGCTTTCGGTGCCAGGTACTATGTTTGACTGGGGATATTACAGTAGTAAAACATGCTTTGTTGCTTGCTACCGCAAATGACTGGGGCATTACAGCAACAAAACATACTTTCTGTGCCAGGTACTATATTTGACTAGGACATTACAGCAGCATTACAGCAGTAAAACATACTTTCTGTGCCAGGTATGTACTATACTTGACTGGGGATATTACAGCAGCAAAACATACTAATGTAATGTTCTTATCAGAAAGATAGGTTGATGTGATGAAATGATTTGGCAAAATTTTTTTCCAACATGCACGTGAAACATCAGTGTGCCAGGTAAAGGCAAACTACGCCAACACGAGCCCGCTATCGGAGTTGGTGCACTAGCAAAACGCAAAGAAAGAGAAATCCTCGTGCACCACGTTGTATTCCACAACGTGTAACGTTTCCCAAATCAGCAGCCACGTGTGAATGTTTCACTAATCGACCACCTCCGAAATCGGGCTCGTGTTGGCGTAGTTTGCCTTTACTATACTTGACTGGGGATATTACAGCAGCATTACAGCAGCAAAACATACTTTCTGTGCCGGGTACTACTGTATATGACCATTCGATTCGGTGGTCGACTATACTACCATTCGGTGAAATGACCTTAGAACGGCGCCCGAAGGCGATGCAACGCATCGCCTGGGTGCGCCGACAACACTCAGATGCAGTTACCTCCACAGCAGCAAAACGGTTCGCTGCCGGCTACTACATTTGATGCTGGAGCAGCAAAGCGTTTCGCTGCCGGCCCTATATTTGGCTGGAGATACCATAGCAGCAAAACGGTTCGCTGCCGGTTGCTACATTTGACTGGGAAAGTTGCAGGAGCAAAACGCTTTGCTGCCGGCTACTATATTTGACTCAGGATGCTGCAGCAGCAAAACGTTTCGCTGCTGATAACTATATTTGACTGGGGCTTTTGCAAGCAGCAAAACGGTTTGCTGCCGGTTACTATATTTGACTGGGAATGTTGCAAAAGCGAAACGGTTCGTTGCCGGCTACTACAGGAGCAGGGCTCTTGGCTGTTGGCTAGTTTTATAGACGTGAAGCGAAGAGTGACATAGACGTTATATCGTGTGTGTTTTGCCCTAATTTTTTTATCACTGAGGCTTTTACCACAAATTCGTCACTAGCACAATTGATTATTTTATTCTTTTTTAATCAAACCTGCAAATTAGACGACCGTAAATATTAGGCAAAATTCAACAAAAATGGGAAATAATTTCAGCGATCACAGTGAAATATAGTAGTCGGCCTATGCCGTTAAAAGGGTAAAAACTAGGATCAAAGTGCCAAGGCAGTGTCGTACTTTGAGATGGCCTTCAAGTTTCGAGGCTATAATGGGAGAAAACAAGCATTTACCTCTTTCTTTGATGCTACAAATGGGCAAAACAAGGCTGGACGGACGTTCAGCAGTGCTGTCAAAGTACTGGGCGCCCCGGCGCAGCGAGCTAGCCCACACATACCTGAAACCATTGCAGAAACCACTGTATAAAACTTAAAAAATCTGAGTCCAAGGGAAGCCAAGTGGTGTCTCAGTCCAAATGAAACGACACTAGGTGTGACCCTATCGAGGCTGAGCTGAGTCTGGTTAAAATAAAATTGCGTTTGCGTCGAAGGCGAAACAACATTTAGCTTGAACAAGTCGAAATTGAGCTTGCCTGTGTTTAAACAAAGTGAAACGAACCTAAGTCTGCCAAAATGGGACAGAGGGACAAAACTGCGCATGAGTCCATACTGAGGTTGAACTTGAGCCGGAAGAAAACAAACCCAGTCCAACAAACACGAAATTTTCGTTTGGACACCAGATTCAGTTTTTTTGAAACTGAGCCAGGGTCAAAACTAAACGTTGAGTCGAAATAAAACACATTGGGTCCATGTGAAACGAAACCGTTGTGTTTGAGTCCGTGCGAAACGAAACTGAGTTTGATTCCAAGCAACGGACACATTAAGCGAACAATCAGTTTCATAAGATGGTTTTTGCAATGGTTTCAGGTATGTGTTGGCTAGCCCGCGGCGCCGTGGCGCCCAATACTTTGACAGCACTGCTGGACGTCCGTCCAGCCTTGTTTTGCCCATTTGTAGCATCAAAGAAAGAGGTAAATGCTTGTTTTCTCCCATTATAGCATCGAAACTTAAAGGCCATCTCAGAGTACGACACTGCCTTGGCACTTTGATCCTAGTCTCTCTTCAAATCTATCCCCAGATTCACGAACAGAAGGTTGGTCTTCCCTTTGTCATATACAGTATGTACAGTATACCCACAGTTACCTTCGAATTTCTCAAAGTCATGACCAAGGGGATTAGATAGCAGGTGATTACGTAACCATGCAAGTCAGTGGAAAAGTTCTCTGCAGTGTCCCTCAAAACATACCTTACCAACATGATTTCAGAAATTTCATTCTTCAAGAAACCAATTTTTTGGGGACCGGAATAAAAAAAGTGATTTTTTAAAAAATTTTAAAAAGTTTCTTTTTTAAAAAAAGTTCGATAATAAAATTTTTTTTAATCCAACCCTGCTTAGATGATGATCTGCGTTGCACAGCACTCGTTTCCTCCAGTAAATAATGATGAGAACCAAAGTTACCGCAGTAAGGGCGCGCCCATGTAGGCCAGGGCCAGGGCCGGGGCCGGGGCCATGAAATATAATCTATGTCCGAGGCCCTGGCCCCGGCCCCGGCCCTGGCCTACATGGGCGCACCGACAGGGCCGGGGCCGGGGCCGGGGCCGGTGCGAAACATGTTTCTGGATAGGCGACGTTAGAACTACAGGGTTGTCAATAATCCAACATCGGTTTCGTATACATATGCAGATGTGCGTGTGTGTTCGCGTTGGGTGTGCTGTTGCCTGATGTATCAAGGGCACGGTCATTTTGGGGTTTTATTTAGGTTATGCATATGTATTTGTTCAAGCAAAATAATATAAAGCGCTTTATTCTTAAAAATACTGGCCGATGAAAAGTCACCAGATGACATAAATTGTTTGAGCAACCACAGTAAACGACATGTCTGCGCGAAATTCGAGTAAAACATAACTCAACCAATCAGCGAAAAGCGCACGTCGTGTATGTGCACGGTCAAAAGCGAACTGTATGTGTATAATTGCAGGTAGAAGTTCAGTGTTTTGTCAACCATATTTCAAACTGCAGCCCGAATTTGCAATTTACAAATTTGTATAATCTAAAGAAAAACACAAGATAGCCATGCCCTTAATAGATCAGGCAGTAGCGCACCCAACGCGAACACACGCACAGCTGCATTTATACGAAACCAATGTTGGATTATTGACAACCCTGCAGTTGAAACGTCGCCTATCCAGAAAAATGTTTCGCACCGGCCCCGGCCCGGTCGGGGCGCCCATGTAGGCCAGGGCCGGGGCCGGGGCCAGGGCCTCGGACATAGATTATTTTTCATGGCCACGGCCCCGGCCCCGGCCCCGGCCCCGGCCCTGGCCCTAGCCCACATGGGCGCGCCCTAATTCATCTGGTTTGTTTTTACGATCACAAAAAAGGCTGAAACAGGCTGAAAAAATCCGAATGGGCAAGACAGCTGGCGTAGGGTAGCGACGCCGACCGGGCGCTGGAACATTGCAACGGTTTTTTCTGCATCACGCGGTTTGAGCCCATGAAACATGACGCGAAACTTCTTGTTTCTCCTCATTGTACCGTCAGCAACATACATTTGCACTTGTTTCTCCCGATTGTACCATCAGAAGTACATACACACGGTTACATCAATTTGGGGGTGTCGCAAAATTCCGTAAGCCTGTTTAGGCTCTTTTTTCCTGGTTGCTCTCTGACACAGCTGCAGGAAACATCTCGCCATCACCAGCAACATGTTTGTGGACTGTAGCGTGGTATGCAGCATCTGCCTTTCTGCAACATGGGTACAAGAACTTTATATGAAAGGCGTGAAATGACGTGCAACCAAAACACGTGGTTTGGATTTCGACCATAGGTTGCCTGCCACTGTCCTTTTCGGTAAGATCACATTTGAATCACCACGGCGCAGCAAATCGCCAATTCTGATGGTCAGCTCAAGGAGCCCTGAATGAGCGCGCGATGGATATACCGTAGCGCTGAGGTGACGACGAGAGTCGATGATGTGCGTTGCCGACATGAGTATAAGCCAAAGAACAAATTGCAACAGCCTGAATGAGCTGAAATCTGATTTTCCACGTTTCTTTTGTCACGATTCTTCGTGAAGCTCCACCAGTTTGATGTTAGGGCTGTTATCATGCCCATCGCAGGTGACTGCACCGGAACAGTGTCTTCTCCAGCAAGCCTGCAATATCACTTATGGCTATTTTTACTCGTATTGATTTCAATACAATTTTGGTTGGGTTCGAACTCCGATCATTTAGACCAACGTTTTATTATCAAAGTTGGCGCGAAAATTGGACGTTTTTCCCTGACAATCACGATTGGCTATTTCTTCACCCTATCCAAGGCTGATCTCCGCTCCGCACTTTCGAGGTTTCAGTGTTTTGAGGCTGTTTGTTGAGTTAAGCCTAATTCAAAGCCTAAGTTTAAGCCTAAGCCTAAGCCCAAGCCAAAAAAAGATAAAAAACTTTTAGCCTAATTCAAAGCCTAAGTTTAAGCCTAAGCCTGAGCCCAAGCCAAAAAAAGATAAAAAACGAAAAATATTTGTTTCGCTATCGGGAGTCGAACTCACTACCTCAGGCATTGCAAGCTAAAGCGCTGCCGCTGAGCCAAGCTACCGACACAGTCACTGCACTCGCACTGAAAGGTACAATACAATCCTAATGCGCGCGCAGTGTTACACAACACGGTGTCTGCTTGCTGAAACAGGCAAGTTGTGTGTGTTAGTGTTTGTGTTGGCAGCACAGCACACAACAAGAAACTTGGATGGTGTGAAGAAATAGTCGTAAATCTGACAATCCCTGTCAGGGTTTAAAAAAAAATTTTTATTAACGAGCTTTTTTTTTAAAAAAATTTTTTTTTGATTTTTATTTTGACTAAAATTTTTTTTATTAGAAAAAGTGTTGCAAACGACGTTTCAGGACAAATGAGTTGGATCCAACATATTTTTCAAAAATTGAAAAATTTTCGCCTGAGAACCAACTTGTGTGGTGACACCCGGTGGTATTGTGCAGATTCTATGGTCTTCTACCAAGTCTGAGGTTGATGTTGACTAAC
>JASAMV010003677.1:0-52511 GCA_030248065.1 Rhynchonema sp. JSB1_4
GAGGGGATTTGGAAATTGGGTACAGACGATTAAGGTAAAGGCACAAGACTGCTTTGTAATACAGCCAGGAGCCCCAATTCCTGCAAGTCCAAGCCAAGCCACTATAATACCTCCGATCCATCCGTCTATCTATGCAAGCAAGCAAGTGTACAACAACGCTAATGCGTGCACTAAACCCCTCTGGCTCACAGCCAGGCAAAAGACTTCAAGTTGAGTCCGGTCCACTAGCGAGTGACTGAATAATTCCGCAGTGTAGCTTCTCAGTCTGCCTGCCTGTAGGTATACGTTTGAGCGTATTTATAGCTGGCTGTAGGGGAGGCAGCAGGCTGGGCAAACCAAGATATTGGCCCTTTGTGCCTTTAAATGGTACGAATGAAGCCCAATGCGTCTTATTCTGCCTTGTGAACCACCGGCTTACGGAGGTCTGGTAGTTTGCAGATAGATACTGTTGGATTTGGTTCACTGAGCCATGGTACACCATATTAGTGTCTGGAGGGCTGATAGGGGGCTTTCAATTAAATTCGTTTGCCGTTCACAGTTCATGGCGTGTTCCAAATCATATTTTTGATGAAATAAGAAACGCAATTAGGCACGACAATCGCGATCTGTTTCTCTCCGGCCATAATGTTCCGAGCGTCAATGATATGCATCCCTGGGCCTGGGGTAAAAATGTTGGTTGCTCGGCTTGCAATAGAACTTACAAAAAACAATAAACGGTAGAAATGACCGAACTCTGTGGGGAATGCGCCCAAGTTGCGTCTTGAATCTTCCATCCAACAAGCCCATAGCAAATCGGGGTACGGACAAAACAGCGGGTGTGAAACCAGTGAGTACCGAAGGCAGCTATCTTTGGCATTAGGCCTAGGCTTGTGGCTAGGTTTGGGCTTAGGCTTGGCCTACACATGCCCTCAGCAACTATTTATTTGAGTGGCGAAAACCGCTGTTTTGTCCGTGACACACAAATGATTTATAGCTCTCATTCATTCATCATTGCAGCGATTATCGGCGGTGCAGTAGTCGGCCTATTGGCTGCGATCACCTTGGTGATGTTCATCGTGTATCGGATGCGCAAAAAGGACGAAGGATCGTACGCATTGGACGAACCGAAAGGCGCACCGCCCTCGTATCCGTACGCCTATCAGAAAGCGCCGACCAAGGAGTTCTACGCGTAGGTGCTGCTTGAATGGCGTATTTATGGCAGTGGGTGTGGTGTATTTTTAGTTTTTTTTTTCGAAACGCCTAGGCGGTCCGAAAGGTGTTCGCTTCTTCTCCAACCGACCGAGCCTGGCCCACTTTCATAGAGATGACTCTATTTTGTGTGTTGTACACCACCTCTCAACTGTTTTGGATGACCATTAGCCACAAGATGAATGCCGCCTGCCGTGGTACTACTTTGGCAATGCATATCTATGATGTGTAGGTTTGTGTATTTATAAAATCACCCAAAGCTGCCAGTTTTGTTCTGCAGTTAAATCACGCCCTAATGATATGCCGAGACGTGGTTTTCTGGATTACTTTGTGCTGAGCATAGGGCGAAACATAAACAGGACCGAACAACCCTGGTTTCCCTGCACAGACACTACGCAATTGTTATGCGTCCCCACGTAGCGCTTTGCTTTGGCGGCATTTTTCTTCGCGGCTTCTGGTCTTTTGACTTCTTTTGAGTCAACCAAACTCGCAGGGCGGGGGACTGAGTATTTGTGAAATTTCGAGCGCGTCTGTTGCTCGCTCTCTGACTGCTAACTCGTGCTGGATAATGCGGCATTTTTGGTCGTAAAACGGCCTCGGTTCACCATAGATTGTCAGTTGTGGGCTGCCACAGAGCTGTCCACTGATTGTACCCAAGAACTGACAGGTGTGGTTGGCCAATTTACCGAATTCATGTCTACAAACCGAATCTGAACTGAATTACATGTATGAGCGGCTTACTTTTGGAAGTTTCCCCTTTTCTTTGTGTTTTCACACAATTCTGCTTTTGAATATCCACTGTGTATAGTGTGTGTGTGTGTGTTGTTTTGTTGATGTGTTATTTTTTGCTTTCTATTTTATCGTATTTTTTATCAGTCTCTGTCTGATTTTCGTTTCTTTTGCATTCAGTTTGCTATGTTTCCGCGCTGAGGCTCCAGTGATCTATCATCTGTTTTTTATCACGAAAATGAGTGGTTTTTTCTTCGATATTTAAAATACCTGAACTTATTATCGCAAGATGCAAGCTAAATATATCCACACGATGTATTGGTGCTGTTTTGTAGCCACGTAAAACAACCATACTGTGTTTATGTTCGCTAAGCTGCATCTTTTTCTTTTTTCTTCGATTTTCTCAAAAAAAACAGTATCTTTGTATTCGTTGTGTTCTGATTTTATACCGCAATCATGCTCTTCTTTGTTTTTATACAAAAAATGATCAGAAAAACGCGCTAAAACACTCACTTGCTTATCCAGCTGTACATTTATTGCCTATATACTTGAATTTTTACAAAAATCATACCGCATTTTCCATGCAATATACATGTAATTTCGACCTCCTTGATCATTCACAATCTGCTGTATTCTTTGTCGCAGTACATAGCGCTTCTGTTCTCAATCATTTTTTATTAAATTTCGGTTCACAAGACGTCTCTTCGTCTCAAGACGATTGTTTTGTCGTGTCAAAAAACTTGATAATCCATATTCTTTTCAATTTAACAATCGCAAAACCACAAATCTGTGCCGTATATTGTCTGCCGTCTTTTGGATACACCTCTCGCAGTATTACGTTACGATTATTGTGTTGTAGGTAATGGTCGCAAAGTATGGGGCACTGGTATTGATCTGATATTTTAAATTGATTGATTTATAAGTCGCCTGATAGGAAAGGACACTGTCACTTTTTCACCAATTTTGTGTTATCGCGGAGACCCAGTGCCCCATACTTTTTCGAAATAATTCTCAAACCGCAGAAGAACTTTTGCAGAATGTTGGTTAAATTTGTGTTAAGATGTTTGAGACAGTCGTTTAACTATGTTATCATTGTTGTATCACCACAACACAATGCCATATGGGAGAATAAAATGCGTCGTACGCGAGAAGGAGGGGTGATTGTAATTTTTGGATTGTTTGGGCTTTGGTCCGGCACCAAGTCTTCATCATTGGTGTGTACTTTGTGCTTGCTTTCCTTTGTGTTTATGAATGTGACAGCAGGGAAGGGAGAGTGGTGAGTTTTTATTTATGGTTTCGTTTGCACGAGACTTGCTGAACATTTGTGAAACATCAGCCTGTGCGGTAATTTGTGTCGCTTGTTCCCCTTCGCCACAGCGTTTTTTGTAAATACGGTGCAAATGCACCCTCCACGTTGTGAACAGCACGGGACCCAACTGTTTTGTTCACAATGACGAATATTGATTATTTGAAATGTCGAGCACCGCTTGGAGTATTACTTCAATTTGGGCACTAACAACTTGTTCACTATACAGAGGGATTCACTATGTTGAGGCCGACAAGGTGGATTTTTGTCTGTGCGCCCCCGTTGAGTCGATCTGTGGACCATTTCCAAGCTGACCCTTCCCCTGTGAAACATCAGCATGACCGGAAAAATTGTGAACATAAACTCTGAGATTTTTGGTGACGTCCGGTTCTCTAACTGTTATGAACAACATTCAGTTTTTGTTCAGCCTGAGCCAAAGTACTTGTGTACGCCAACAACAACTTTCGTAGCTTTAGTTTTTCGAAGCAGGCGCGTGCCTCTGGCTAGCGCACACCATAACGCCAATGTTCGGTTAGGTTGTGATTTTGTGAAGCACAAGGCTGGTTTTGTGAGCGCATTATGTAGGAACAGCTTCACGTTTTACAACAGCACTGCTGAGCACAACAACTGCACACTTCTTGTCCGGCGCTGCACACACAGAATGAAAAATTTGCACTTCTGCCGCGCACTGTTGAAGCTGTGTTACACACGAAGGCTTCCAGAAGCTACTACACGCCGCTAGAATGTTCTCTATTGACTCAATGCTGTGCAAGTTGCAAAAGATGTTCTGAATTTCATCAGCTTTTTAATCTGTATTTTCAGCTGATAAACGACAAAATCTTGGCATATTTTTTCAAAGAAAAATAGTCCAAAAAATGCCTGAAATAATCGAAATCAACGACGATGATGTTGAGACACAAGTGACGGATCTGAAAGAGAAGGGCAATGCTTTCTTCAAGGTTGGTTCGGTTGTTCTTTCAGATTTGAAACACCACTTCCCGGTGGTTTGTTCGGTTGGGTACCGCTTGCTTGACCCAAAGCGCTCCAAAAAATGGTCCGAAAATACCCCAGATCAGCAAGTCTAACACTGGTGATAATTATGTTTTTCGCTCTCTGGCATTTCGCTTTCTGCTTTGGGGGATCGAGTCAAGTCAGGCTACACGCTTTTTACGTAATTGGATTTAGCGCATCTCGTGTTCTGCTTGACTCTCGCTCGATAATGTGTGTGTGCTGTTTTGGTGCACTGGTTGTGAGTTGGGTACCGTTGCTGTTTTGTCTGTGCGACTTGCATCATAATAACTCTGGTACCCAAGAACACCGACTAAAGGAGGTACTTGATCATACACTCGGGCCAATTTCACTTGAACTCGTTCCGTCTCCGTGCCGTATGTAATCCGATTGTTTTCTAAAATAGAGGTTACTCGTTCGTCACTGTTAGTGAACCCTTTGCTTGATGGGGACAGACACTCACGGGATACAGGAATAAAAACGCAAAACGGGCAACTATTTGTAAGTCAGGGGTTGCCTCGGTTGCCTTTTGGAGGTCAATTGGCCAGAGGTGTTCGCACCGACTAGGTTTGGCACCTCGCCCGCCTGTGAAAACAGGCCGAAACGGGCAAAACTCACTGCTGTCACATCGTTATGTTGTTATCATGTCCATTGACTGGTGGTGGGTTTGCACCCTACTGAAACATCACCGAGCACCTTCCCTTTGTGTTTCAGGCAGGCGACTTGGACGATGCGCTTCAGTCGTACAGCGAAGCGATCAAATTCAGCAAGTCGCTGACGGAGAAGCAACGATCCGAGTTGCGTGCTGCCTTGTACCGCAATCGGGCCGCCGTCTACATCAAACAGGAGAAATGGCGCAAGGCCGAGGTCGACTGCAATCGAGGTCTGTGCCTGGGGCTTGTGTATGATCTTGTCGCTCATGTTGTCAGGTCATCCGCCCTGGCTAACTGATGTTTTGCAAGCTTTACTGATGAGTAGTTGTCACATGACACATCGTAAAGGTCATGTGAAAGGAAAATCACGCAAAATGGTAACGCAAAATGGTAATGTCAAACGAAAGGTGACAGAGCGGTGGGCGTTGATTTTCCACTTCACTGACGAACTCTGCTGTAATCCCATCTGAAATCATAATCGTAATCGTTATTTGTGTTGTGTTCATGTGCTTGGCGAGCGAAACGTCACCCGAAGTGACAGGCTGTGCGTGCAAATACAAGTGCATATTGTTCCTTCTTGGGTGCCCGGAATCTAGTGCTTCTTAGGTACACTAACTGCAGGCCCAAACAACTGTACAATAACACCGAGGCATGATGTATGGTGCAATGTCACTGCCACCAACATGGGTACGCAATGCCATTACCCCAGTTGCACATTCATGTGGTTGTAAATCAACAGTTTGACCAGATAACCAACCAGATCATAATGCACGCACACACGCAACAGATGTAAAGATCAGCATCTGTACTACAAATGCAACACGCACACAACTCATAATCGCTCATAATCGGTAGAATGGACGGATAACTACAGATTGGGTGGGGTGGGGGTCGGCAAGTTTGTCGTGACTTTTCTTATGTGGTTTGCCCATGCACGGGTCACGGTGACATGCTACCACGGTTAGAACGGGTCGCCTTGTCGTTTTGGATACCGATTTGGTACATCGACGACCGACAAGGCAGCCCACCTGGGAAATGAAAGAAGCACAACTTTCAAACGCTCAACAGCAAGAAATCTGACGAAATCAAGGTCCAGCACTGCACGTGCTCAAACAAGTGCACCAGGTGTTGGTCTGAGTCGGGGTCCGTCCTTGAAACTCACGCAAGTGATTCTGTCAGTGTTTTTATGTGTGTCACGCTTGTGACCTGACTATTGGCTGCTTTGCACACGCAATTTGGCCCGACCACCTGCCACTGTAACAACGACGCATGACCGCACGGCTCATTGACTGTTGATGCTGTTGGCTGCGAAGAAAACTGACCATAAATAAACGAACGCACACATGAGTGGCGATTAGTGTTCTCGGCTGGGACATGCGTTCCGGCTCAAGACACGAACATGAGACCAGTTTTTTTGCAAAACATCAAAAAATGATAGTGGATGTTCGAATTTTGTCTATCGAAATTCGCAAAATTGCATCGGAACGTCCATCGACGCGTGACTGTGATAAGTGGTAGGTGCGATGTCTGTCTGAGCCGATCAGCAGTTATGTACCGATTTGATTTTTGTCTTCGCTCTGTATGTGCCACTTTGGTGGCGCACCAGCATGACATGACCGTATGCTCTATTTGAGCATCAGGGAGATAGCCCGATTTGGATTACGGTGTGTCTGTGTGCGTGTGTGACACGCAGCAGCACGTGTTTTCTTTTCGGTTTAACTAGCCTGTCGGTCAACGCAGCGTGCGTCCTGTGTGCAGGCAATAATCGGTTTGTGGTCGCCGGTCGGTGCAGCAAGCAAATAATGAAAATTGGCAGTGTCGCCCCACAGCCGCAGCATATAGATACTGGTCTAGATAGCAGAACAGATTGGGCTGTTGTCTTTGGCGTTCGGGGGACTCTTTTTATGACCCACAGCCACACGCACGCACACACCCAGTGTGCTAAGAGAAGGGGATGGGCAAAGAAATGCAAACAGACAACGAGAGACTTCACAGTTGGTGGTTGGCCCCAGCCAGCGAGGGGGACAAGTGCTTTTTGCTGGTCCTCCTTTGTTGGTTTAGTCGGTCGGTCATTCGCGGTGTGTTTTGTTTGGTTTACGTGCCCACACTGTAAATGGGCCGAAGCCGTCGTACATGTATGCGTGTGCATACAAGCGTGCACAAAGCAGCAAGCACCAAAAATAGATGGAGAAAACAATAATAGAATGTGGTAGCACGTAAGCTACAACTGCCGTGGACAGGGGCGGTCACTTCGACATCATGACTTGTGGCTCTAGTTTGTTAACCTCTGGGTACATACGGCAGGTGTTGGGTACCGATACGCATTTTTAATTTCTCTTTCGCTGCTTTGTAACGCGTTGGTGTGCAATTTGAAGAATTTCATGGTCCTGGTTTCATGCAATCACGAAGTCACCAATGTAGACCTCAAAACAGCCGAGCACAAACATAAGTGCACGGCCAAGAATGTGGAGACAAACAACAACCGCCACAAACGCATATATAGCAGCATTACCGTAATCGAAGTGTGTTTGCTTGTTGGTCGGCTCGCTTTGTCGCGCGCGTTCACATTCGAGGTGCTCGAGATTGATTGAGTGTTATTGCATTCTGTCAGTCTCAGTCTTGAAAACCTGCTGTGTCAACAGCGCTATACCACAGAAACATAGCAGACCCAAGCAGAAAGACATGGCTTCAAATAATCATTCTTGCTTGCGGTTTCGCATGTCACACACCACACTGCATGTTTATGGGCCCTGGAACGGATTGACACCGAGTAGCGCCTTGATGCAGCCATGAGTGTAATTCAGACGTACGCTTCTGATGATGAGGCACACTGGCCACACTGAAGTGGCTTCTGGCTTCACAATCAGCCAGGTTAATCGGGCGGGAAAGTGCGGTTTTGTCGGACTGTGTGGGCATCACACGGTATATAACGCAGAAAGGGGATGCGAAAATGGGTTTCAGCACCTGTTAACAGGTCCACAGTTTCAGCACAGCAGGCGGTTTATTTTGCCGAAAACTTGCAAGAATTATTCAACTTTCCATTTGCAGCACTCGAGATTGACGCGAATGACGCCAAAGCACTGTACCGTCGGGCGGTGGCGCGCGAGAAGCAGGAGCTGTACGGCGATGCGTTCAAAGACGCCAAAATGGCCTATAGGATCGAGCCGAAGAACGGTGCCATCAAAGTGCTCATTGAGAATCTCGTCAAATTGAATAATAAAAAGGTTATTGTTTTTTGGTTTTGATTATTTGTTTTCGTTTTGACCGTGTTGCTATATAGAGATTTCAGTCATTGTTGTTCGAACTGAAGCTGAGCGTTTTATGCAATCAGCTGAACATTTCTAACTCCGTCGTGGCTTTGCGAGTTATCCTGCCCTGGCGTTTGGAGTTGATTTTGAATTTTTTTATTAAAGTCAACTTACACGAGCATGAGCTCTGGTTGGCGAAAAAAGGAGTGTATAGCAGTGTTTTATTGAGCAATTTTTATAATGATAGAGTAGTCTAAAGCTGTATATATAGTTTCGGACCCTTTCAAGTGCCATCATGAGCGACACGAGTGATGGCGATGACAAGTGCCAGCGCGCTGACCTCAATTGTTTGCGCGTGTTATTGTATGCGCAAACAGCAACATGTTTCAACGCGTGGTGCAAAAATATTTTTTGGGGTCTCAGGTTCGCGTGGACGTACTTTATTTCTTCAATTGTCTTCAGCAAGAAGAGGCGATGACGACCGGCAATCGATTGAAGAGCATGCTCAAAATTGTGTTTGAAGAAGAGAAGAACAAGGAAATCGATGCCGAGACACGACAAAATGTACGAACTTTTTCAAAATTTTGCTTTGCGTTGGAATCGTCACGCGCGTGTTTCTTTCTGCCAGTGCGATCCAGCTCGAGATCTGATCCTGGCTGGTAAGCCGTAGAAGCGAATCAGAAGTTACCGTTCACTTTTATGGTTACAATGTCCTTTTAAAAAACGTGAGTTTTTATTGTGTATACCCGGTAGCACTGATGATGCTCTGGTGCACCACCCTTGTTGGTTAAAGCACTTGTCAAAGTGACCAGGCAGCCAATAGTTTACGCACAAAACAGCAGCACATCTGGTATTATGTATCTTCATCATAATCCAATGTTTCTCACATTTTATAGTCCAGTCCATGTGATAATAATAACATTCATGTCCCACATTTATCTCAACAAACACATAAACGTCAGCGGTGCCCTTTCATGCGCGCGGCTCTTTGTGTCGTAATGGCACTGCACCGAACCTGTCATTATCTGACTTTTGGGCATTATTTGAGACCTGATAGTATTTGGGTCGAGTCAGTGTAGGGACCCGTTAATTCTGGCCTTGTCCTTATTATTATTCTGCCGAATTTCGTATTTTCTGCTTGTAATAACGCAATGTCAGGCAGCCAGTTAGTCAACCCATACAACTAATCTGCATTTGATTGCATAGCATGTTTCATAGACGGCCAAGAACGCAACACTGCTCATCTTTATTGTATTGTGTTATAGCCTATTTTTGCGCCTTGGGAAAGGGTGGGTTGGCTAAAATGACAACATATTCGGTTTTCGTACGCTGGTTAAATTGAAAAATGTGAAAAAAAAACATTGAAAAGCGCGAATTCTGCCAGAACCTATTGCCGTCATTGTTGTCATGCCCATCAATGTTCCTGTGTCTGCTCCAGGATGGGCAGACCAATAGAAACCACCAAACATGAACGTCAACAACGAAAGTGAATTGCACCTGAAGCATGCCAAAAACAATTATGAACAACAACAAAATGTTTTAAATTTCTATTTCTCTGTCAGGCCATCAACAACATGCTGGTGCTGTGTCGTGAAAGTGAGACCGGGGCCAATCTGATCTGGAAGGAGCCACAAATGCTCGTGAAATTGTTGCGATTGATCAAAGAGGACAAGGATCTGCAGGTTTGTTGGTCAGCTTCGTATTGAGAGTAAAATGTGCGTTTTTGCGGCCCGACAAAAAATGACGATCTAAAATCTAAAATCAGGTCGTGCTGGCGAGTGTACGGATTCTGGACGAACTCGCAAAGAACGAACAACGGGTTGGTCGGCGACTGAAACACTGTTGTTATCTTTTTATCGTTTTTTTTAAATTTGTTTGCGGTTCCCCATGGCTCAGCGCGCGAATTATTTATACTCTTGTTGAAACATCAAGCTCTCTCAGCTGCCCTTTGTTCTATTTGTATGTCTGAAAACCAAGTGCGAATGTGCTTTGCGCTGGTCTGGTCTGAGTGCGCAGTTTGACATTGTTATAATGGCTGCTGAATGAATAATGCGAGAGAATTGCCTTAGTTCGTTTTCTTATTCCTTTCGGGTGATAAATTGATGCCAATACTGGCGATCAACAGAATACGTTCTTATAATCAGGCTGAAACATCAAGCCGCGCTGATGCTTGCAACGAGTTGTATTTGTGAATTTGATAAAAAAAATTTCACGCCTATTATCTCGCACAAGTTATTCATTTTCTAGCACAACTTCGTGCCTGGTCCGAGTTCCTGTGAGAGTCATTATTTGGGTGCAGTAACCACCAAATGTTGCATTTCCTACGTGGTACCCATGCACCATATGGTCCAAGTCCAGTAATTGGCTTTACCCAGGCCAGACCACCCGAGTGCGCGTGTGTGCAAACCAAGTGATAATAATAACATTGCTCTGGCTATATTAGCTGACTGGGCGTGGCTGGTACCTAGCCCCCGGGTATTGCTTGTAAATTTCATGGGCCCGCTCCCCTTTTGGTGTGTTTTCGGGCAACAGACACCAAAAAGGTACCCAAGATGGCCAATTTCGATGCCATAAATCCCCATGCGCGACTGTAACGGGTGTGATATTATTGTTTACCTCGGTGTAACACATCACATAACCCGTGTATATACCTGACTTGTAGCCTGGTTTGATATCATGGTATAATTTCGGTGTCACATGAAAGGGACGGGGTCTTTTGTTTACTCGTGCCGGCGATTCTCTGATTCTGACACCCCAGCAGAATATCAAGAGGCTTCATGTTTATGGAGTGAATGTGTGCTTGCGTATATTGTTGTTGTTGGTGTGTCATTATTATTATGTCAGAGAGAGGGCATGAGACTGAGTTGTTGGGTGCAAGTGGTCAAATGGTCTTCTTGTGGCATTAAACGGTGCAAGAAATGAATCACGCTTCATGCCTATGTCATCATAATTGAGTAAATAATGAGGAACACGCACGGGCATGATGTGACGAATACTAAATCGCATCGTTGGATAGGTGATGTTCAGTGGTTGGCTTGTAAAATGACTCATTCGGCATTATAAAATGTCGTTTGTTGACTGATTAGCGCTTTGGTGACGCAATGATAGGGCTCGTATAATTTGTACACAAAAGTGAACAAAATCGCTGTTCGTATTTGTTGGGTTTTTCTAAGAGGAAATTTGTTGGGTGTGGTATCCGCAGAAAGTGAGCAAAATTCCAGAAAGAACTCCAGTGCTTATAAATTCATTGTGAGAATGCCTTTTCAGGATTTTTTTTAAACGCGGATAGATAGGAGTCTCCACGTACAGCTTCCACGTCGTAGGGCGGGTTCTAACCCTACCGTGACCTCGAAGTCTAAAGTAGAACTTTTTTGGGTTTTCTTTCTATGGACATGGAGCCGAACGAAGCCTATCTGAGAAAGAAAAAACGGGCATGTATGCTGTCCGTAAGGCTGTGAGCAGATAAACGCTGAATGCGGAATAAAATCCAGCGTAGTCATCGTAGCACTAACGCGCCAAACAGACTTTGAAACATTTTCTTGAAGCGCCACAGTGCTTTAGTTGTACAGTTAAGGAGTTGCTGTTTATTAAACCAATGCCGCATTCCGCGTTTATCTGCTCAGAGCCTGACGTTTTTTTACCTGCCAATGATGTTTTGGGCTTCTACGGGCTTATGCGGATTAATCGACCAACGGTTGCTCACAAAATCAGCACAACGTTTATGAAATTGTCGAAACATTTCTCTCCTTATTTGCACAGGTGTTCGAGCTAGTTGACGGTCTGATGTTTCACAAGATCGTGCGTCTGCTGGACGCGCGTGGTGACACGTGGCCCGAATATGTGGACGCGAGTGAAACATTTGTGCAGAAATTCTTCAACGCGCTGGCCAGAATGGACAAGTTGAAGAATCAGAAACCGGACGCCGAATGGGCGGAATGTTGGTTTGGGCTGATGCTGGTGTTGTCAACGCAACTGCCCGTGGTTCGTGCTAGCGCAGCTGGTTGGGTGTCTGATTTGCAACGCGCACATGCGCTGCGTGCAATGAGCGCGACGAAATTATCGGGGTAACCACAACACACTTGAATATTTAAAACCAGTGCGGTTCGTTGACCACGGCAGACATTTTGTTGCGTTTGTTTGCACAAAACACGGGTAGTGGCATTGGCAGCATTAGCATAAGCCCGGCGGGTTTGTTAATTGACAGATTCGAGCAGCATCTGAAGGTTCGCTTTTGTACGCGCCCATTTGTTTGGTGGACGGATATTTTTGCTGAGCCCTTCCTTTTTTTTCACAATGATGGAACTTGTTACAAAGTAAATCACAGCTCATGTTTCGCGCACACACACAGTGAACCACAATAACTGACGCACTAGTATTTTCGAAATGTCACACGTTAACTAAAAAATTATCAATACATGTTTCGTTTTTTATTTATGAAAAGGCCGCGCAAGAAGTCAATCGTTTTCGATCCGTTATGCGTGCCTGCCAGTGTACACGACTGCGGCACTCTGCTGATGTTTCAATCCACCTATATATTACAGCCAACAAAATGCTAATTGTGCGTCTGATCATCGAACTCGAGGACCTGCTCACCGATTCGGCCGTTTGCGTACGAGCGCGTGAGGCTGCGATCGATTTATTGCTCAAAAACATGATCCACATGGATGGGGGTCTGCCAAGGGGCTGGAGTTGGCGATTCGTTGAAGACAGAGGTCGGTGACGGGCTATATTTGAAAAAAAAACAATAAAGATATAATTACCTGCGATCAGCACCTGTTATTTTTTCGTTGAAGAAATTCAAAACGATATTTACTGGAGCCACCGGCGAAAAGCTGTCGTCGTAAATTTGGGAACAACTTGCATTGCACTGGTCGAAATTAGCGGCTTCACTAATCAACTCCGGCTCTATTTGATTAAACTGAGAACATAAATAAAAAAATTGAACACCCAACTGTGAGAGTGTGAACAAAAGCTATCAAAAAAGTTCTGCATAGTTGTGATTCATTCGGGCGTGTGTCTTCTCTGGTGCGCAGCTGATGTTTCACTTGAGAGTGACCTTTTCCAGCCGTGCCACGCAATGCGTTACCTTGCTTACTGTGCGCACACAAAAGAACAGCATCAAATTCACAACTGACAACAACCATTATAATTATTCACACAGGTCTGACCAAAATGCTGGACGTGGCATGTCAACTACCGGAACAATGCCAGTACCCGGTGTCGCGCGAGACTCGTCAACATGTGGCTGTTTGCTTGGCTCGACTCTGGGATGACATGGTGTTCGACATGTACAGGGCGAGTTACAAGGATAAATGCAATGAATTTTTGACGTTCGTGCCGTTTTCTGGTGGGATGTTCGTTATTTTGCACGTTTTTTTCATGAAAACCCTAATAATTTCAGTAAAAAATTGGCCAAAATGGAGGACGTGAGCGTTCAGGTTGAGATCTGCTCAATGCTCACCTGTTTGCTTCAGGTTGGCTGGGCGTGCGATTTACTTCAATCTTTCTGCGTCAAACTGATCTTTTTTCTGCTCCGTAAAAAACTTTTTGATCAGGAAATGTGACAGTGTACTTGTTGTGTGCCAGTGAAGCTTGTGCTGATGTTTCACCGGAGAATGACCCGGCTGCTTGTATGCTCGTTGCGCTGCGCATGAATGGATCTGCCTGTAAAAAATCCTGCGATCAAAAACCAAGAATATAAAGCGGGAGTCCAGGCAGTAAGGTCCGGTCACCAAATTTGCTGAAAACTTCAGATCCGTGTGTCGCAATTCATGTGAATATAATGCAGTTTATATGAAATCGGTAGCCTTAGTATCGACCGAGAACGATACCGTCAAAGGTACCAACCCAGGAGTATAAAATATTCCGGACCAGCTGCCCAAAAACGACATTCATAAGGTGTAAAGATAGGGCAGCAATCTCTTTTTATTCGCTGGGTTACGGTAGCACAGCCCAAACCAGCGTGGTCATCAAGCGTTTTGTTCCCCAAATGTTGGTGCGCTTATCTTCTGATGGTGAGTTGGCACTGAGTTGGCACGTGTGAAACATTTTTCTACCCAGTGCAGTTCTGAAACTACCGTAACCCAGCGAATAAAAAGAGATTGGTGGCCTATCTTCACACGCTATAAATGTCGTTTTTGGGCAGCTGGTCCGAAATTTATTTTGTTCCCGAGTTGGTACCTTTGACGACGCTGTTCTCGGTCGATACTGCTTCAATTAAAGTTCTGTAAATGGAATTGTGTTGAGATTAATGTCGACTATAACCTGTGAAAAGTTGAACAAGTTTGGCGCAGTGACCCCACTGCCTGGACCCCCGCTTTAACGAATTTGAATTGTTTGACTAGCAAAGTATAATTGCAGGGTCCGGTCGATGTTGGTTTCGGTCTGGTCTCCAATGACGCGGTGACGAACATGATGCTGGAAATGGCCGGCTCGCACAACGCTTTGCATCAGGTTCACCAACAACACAAACTTTGTGTTTTTATTTTTGTCATCTTTTTGTCTTTTCGGGGAAAACCATGATGATCACAAATCAAGGTTCAAATTTGTGCAGCGCATGAGCTATTGTATTCACGAATTTTGTTTTGTCGCTAAGTAGCACACAAAAACCAATGGTAAGGCAAACTGCACCAACACGAGTCCGATTTCGAAGGTGGTGTGTATTCAAAACGAATAGAATGAGCTCTTGTTGGTGTAGTTTGCCGTTACGCAGCTAAGTGGCAGGCTCTTGTCGTGTGTACACGGTCAAAAGGAGCGATGTTATCATGCTCACATGCTGGATGGTTAACAAACAACATGCTTACAAAACCAAAACGTTGGTAGTAGTAATGCTTATCACTGCATTTCGTTATCATATAAATTAGAGATAAATCACTGGTCAGTAGCGAAACAAAAAAACAACAGTTGGATTCTCTATAATGTTGTAGGCGGTGGCAGCCGAACTGATCGTGGAAACAACGGGCAAACGTGAGCGGGCAGCAACGATCGTGTCGAGTGGCATTGACATTCTCAAACAATTGTACCGATCGCCCGATGACAATATAAAGGCGCGCGCGTTGGTGGTTAGTGTCGGGGGTTTGGCATGGCTGTTCGCTGATGTTCTACGCGCGAACGAGGATCTCAGGCAGACTGATCTCTGTCTCATACACGTTGCGGACAACAAAGCACTAGAAAGCGTTTACCATCAAAACAATAATAAATTGTCCACAAGATATGACAAGAGTTGGGCTTATAGTAACGTGGTCAAATCACATGTATTGTCTTTCGCGCTAGTTTGGTGCTGCATGATCTGACGACAAGATTTGACCGCATTACTATTAGCCCAGGTTTGGATTTGGACCTTATGTTGCTTGCTGTGCAGGACTGCGGCGTCACTCATTCAAGCTAAGCCAGTCTGCCGGTTCGTACCGTGTTCGATTAGCGCTAAAGCTGTTCCCCGTTTTGCGAATAAGGTTTTTTGCGCTTTATTGGGAAAAGCTGTCGAATTCGTTTCTGAACACTGCAACATTGCAACCTCACTTGCCCGGAATAATGCGACCAGTGATGTTTCACGCGTACTATATAATCAAGCGCGCAGGGTTTGTGCAAATGCGCATCGTGCGGCGGCGATGACGTCAGTCGACAGGTGATGGCCGAAGGATCCGCTACCAAGCTGGCGCAGCAGTGCAAAAAGTTGGTCGGGTTTGGGTTGGATAAGTGGGCTTTTGTGTTTCGTGATCGCGTGACCACGCTATTATGGCCGGTATGCACTTTGCTGGCATGCGGGTCCGGGGGGAGGGGAATGGGTTGGGTCACATATTCTTGCGATTTCATTGTTTCAGACCAGCGCAAAAGTTGTTGCTCTGTGAGCTGTGAGGAACTGTTAACCGCTGAAAGGACAAACTCTATCTGCATGTTACACCCAAAAACACAATACGAAAACATGATTCAACCATGTATGACAGGCATTACCCTTAATTTTCTGCACTCGATTTTTGCGCGCAGATTTCTCACCGACGCCAAAATGACGAGAGAAGTGAAACGTTTTGCGGCCGAGGGCTTGTCCTACCTGAGCATTGATGCGGACGTCAAGGACTTGATCGTGCAAGACAACAGCATCATTCGGGCATTGGTCGAAATGGCCAAGGTTGGCTTGGGGGCGTTTGGTTGTAGCTCGAATAAAGTTGCACCAAAATAACTGATGTTTAGACTCGCTCTGACACCTACAGTAGATCCGAGATCACAGAGCATGAACTCAAGGTTTAGGTTCCCCGATTTTGCACCAAGGGTATATCTCTTTGACCAAAATGGCCAAAATTAGCGTAAAATCGATGGTTTTATCTTAAAAAAGCAAAATTCGCGCGCTACGCGGGCAAACAATACGTTTTCACACGAGTCCACACATAAAAAAACATTAAAATTTTTCACAAATGAACTTAAACCCCCTACCCAGGGTGGTTCCTGGGGGAGGGAGCGGCCCTCCTAAAGTACACTAACCGCCGCGACCAAGGTACACTAGTACACTAACTGCCTCAATTTTTGCCTAAAATAGACATTTTAGGCCTAAAATGGGCATTGTTAGGCCTAAAACGGGTGATCTTTAGATCAATGTTGTCAAAAGTCACCAAAATACCCTTTTTATCAGACATGCACAAGTCGCTAAGGTCCTAAACCTCCCCCAGCCCCAGGCAACGGCTCTGGTACAGAAGGTTCCCCCTCCAGAGTACCTACACAACACTGTGTTAGCTGATGATTGAATAACGGGTGGCTGAGATGTTTTGGGCACAGGTTTGTGAAAAGCGCACAGTTTATGAGATCCAATCCTCAGGGAATTTTATGTGCATATGTAACCTGGCTTCAGTGCTGTCAAAAAAGTCGACACTAACGTGTGGTGTGTCTTTATGCAGGTTCCACAGATGCACAGTTACTGGTTGCAAGACAAAATCGATGAAACAAGCCACGTTGACATCGTTCGCGCGTAACAAGAGATGTTCTGAGGAAAAAATTTCCCAATTTTTCTCAAAAATTGGAAAATTTCGTGAAAAAATAACGATGTTTCACCGGAGAATGACCCGGCTGCTTGTGTGCACTGTTGTTATTGAGCGGTCACGTATGGCAGTACATTGGAATACAGATGAACCAACAGAAAAAAAGTGAACAAATCCTAAATCCTTGTTATTTGATAATCAAGAATAGCGGCTAGTATGGGCAAGCTACACCAACACGAGCCCGATTTCGAAGCTGGTGTGTATTCAAAACGAATAGAAAGAGAAAATCATCATGCTCCACTCTGTATTCTTCACCGTGTGACATTTCCCAAATTAGCAGCCACGCATGAATGTTTCACTATTCTGCCAGCTGCGAAATCGGGCTCGTGTTGGCGTAGTTTGCCTTTACTATCGTCGTCAATGTATGTATAATTGAACGGATGCATAATTGCGTCAACGACGTCAGTATAAGCCAGAACGCTCCACCCAACAAGCATACACGAGTAATTTAATGATGGACACACATTTTAGAAAGTCGGCACGCTGTGCGTCTACAGTCTGTCGTCGACATTCGTCAATCTGACCAACAGCTATGAGAAGCCGCAGCACGAGGCCAAGGAACAAATGAAGAAACTGGCCGAGTTCGCGAAACATCACATTCCCGAGGTTGGTTGCTGGCCGCTACATTCTTACTGTATTGTGGGCGTATTGTTGATGATGACGTGTCTCGGGCTCGAAATTGGTGCTGAGTCTAGTTTGTCCCGTGGTAGTTTAGGTTTAGTCTTCGCCTTCGGCTTAGGCTTATGCATTTAGTTAGGCTTAGGCTTAAGTCAAGCCAAAGTGGCGACCTACGCCCATGATCAAGCCTAAGTCGAACTGTATGCCTAAGCCTAAGCCCAAAACTAAACTACCACATAGGATCACTTTCATGAGGGCATGCGCCATTATTTATGTGTTATACCAGCAAGTTAGTCGGTATTCTTATGAATTCAGTCTGCCTCAGTGTGGTTCCTGGGGGAAGGGGCCCCTCGACTGCGTTATTCACGCTCCTCCAGGTACGCCAGCTCCCCCAATTTTTGCCTAAAATGCTATGCTAATTTAGACCTAAAATATGTTTTTAGGTCTAAAATGGGCGATTTTTAGGTCATGTTGTCAAAAATCGACAAAATGCCCTTTTATTGAGTTTTTTTGAAAATGGGTCAAATTTTCGACCTCACAAAATGACTTGTCTCCAAATTTGGGTCTTCCCCTCCGAAAAAAGTGGGGTACCGCTCAGTGGTGTCGTTGAGAAATCGAAATTTTCCCATACCCAACCCAATTTTCGAGAAATTTCCCATGCATACCCCCAAAAATCAAAAATTTCCCATACCAGGGGGGGTTTCTCCAAAAACTCAAAAATTTCCCATACCCGAGGGTGGGGGTTTTGAAAAAATGACCCCAAAAATCTTCTAAATGTGCCAAAAATTGGTCTAAAAAGTGCTTAAAACAGAGTTTTCTTGCGGCAGCAAGCGATTTTTTACATTTTTGGACGAAAAATGGTCAATTTTGGTACTTCTCGGGGTCAAAAAGTCATTTCTTAGGGGTGCTTGTTCCAAAAGTGAAAAATTTCCCATACCCCATACCCCCGGCCGATTTCCCATACCCCATACCAGGGGGGTAACCCCCCCCCCCCCAACGACACCACTGGTACCGCCTGTTCCCACTCCGGACCAGGAACTACTCTGATCTGCCTTAATTATGGCTCTCCTTGGAACCTCAACTGTCAGGCTCCTGGCAGTTCAAAGGTTTGAAATCCACTTGAGTTACGTTCGTACGACTCATGTACGTAGGATCAGCTGATAGAACTCTGTGTCTTCTGTGCTGTTCTATCACTTTTATTGTGCAAGGAATCGTTGATGTCTCAACACAGCTATGTATAAATGCTCTCCAGAAAATGGTAGAAATAATGTGGCTTTTCTGCAACACTTCGCAACAGAATCAACAAAACAACAACATGAACAAGTAAAGATAGGACACGGTGCATCTGAAACTGTGTTGATGTTTCAAGGCACATCCAAAAGACGCCGAAGAGTTCGTAACGAAGCGCGTCGAGCTGCTTGTGCACGAAGGCGCTGTGAGCGCGTGTGTGGCTGTGGGAAAGACGGAGAGCAAACAGTGCATGGATTTGTTGTCGAGGTAAGGGCGGGAATTTGAATTTGGTTCGCAAAACTCTGAGATACACTGGGGAGGGGGTGTTTGTGTCAACAAAGTCTGCTGAACCCGTGAAATATGAACATACACTGTAAGTTGTTGTTGTTGTGGAAAGAATGGAGCTTTGCTCGCACTCTGGCTGGTTGACACATTTTAATCGTGTTGTTGATTTGAGGGAACGGGTATTTATTTTTTGGTTAATTCTGTGAATCATCAATCATTGCTCACGTCTAATGTGCGCTCCTTAATGCGTTACTGTGAAACATTTTACCGAGCTATGTTACTTACGCCCCAACTTATGAATTGGGATCAGTATCGGGGGGTATGCCGATACCCGACAGCCGATATTTGGAAAACGCCGATACCCGATTTCTGATAGCTTATGAAAAGAGCCGATACCCTATACCCGATATTTCGAAAATAACCCGATACCCGATGGTGCCAAAATACCAATAAAAACAGATGAAAACTGTCGGGGAAAGGGAGTGGGGGAGGGGCCCCAACTGCCAGCTAGCATTCTTGCTCCACTCACCAAGTCAAAAAGTGTTGATTTTAGCGTCAAAATGACCATTTTATGAGCCAAAATGGTCAAATTCGTTCCTAATTCTCTCACACGTGCACAAAAATACGCGGTTTAAGGCTGATTTTAGCATAATTTAGACCAATTGTCATATCCCTGTTTTTGAGCTCTGCACCAATACCCCCAAATCGGTGTACACGGCCAGCTTGCTAATTTTCTTGTTCGGACCAACTACATGACTGGCAGTGGGGGTGGTGATCAAAGCTCAGAAAACTTAAGTTCTTCAGGTGACGGTACTGGTATTTGCCTATTACCCGTGCGCTTAGTGTTTGCTCCTTATTGCGATACTTACAAACATTTTTATCGCATCCGTCAATTTTTGATATCCATCATTTGATATCTTTGACACGGATCTGATCTCACATTGCAGGTGTGTGGCGCGATTCACGTGGAAGAAGGAACATCGTGGTGTTGTGGTCAAGGAAGGTGGATCAAAGGTACGTATGCAATAATGTCCTTCGGACTCGACCCCCTGAAAATTCAGGCAACCTGAAGTCTCTCATTTCTCCAGCTCCTACTGCGTCTGGCGCTGGAATCTTCCGAGCGCGAGACACAAGTCAGGGCCGCGCAGGGATTGGCTCGGATCGCTATCACCATTGAACCGGGTTGGTTTGAATCGACAATATTTTCGGGATATTTTTTTTCGAAAACGCGCGTTGCCTGATCCACAAAGCGCTTGACGTCTGTGTTTGTTGATGTCAGTAAGCCGCATGCTGTGTGCGCTTCACAGATCAGGCAACGCGTTTGAAAAGGATATCTCAGAGCACATCTAGTTTTGCCCGTTTTGTGCGTGATTATATTGAATGTATAAATGTACAATCTGGTAACGTAAATTCCGCGCTCTAAATTTTCCTCAGTTTCACCGTTCGTTTCAAGCGCACCCGAGTTCTAATCCAGCATGCTTGTTATCATGACTGATTCGACGGTGAGGGGGACTGATGAAATCTAATAAAGATCTGGTTGAGAAAAGTCGACGAAAAGACGAGCCCGTTCTATTGCATTCATTCCGTCCTCAAACACATTCCGTATTTCTTCAAACAGACATCGCGTTCCCGGGCCAACGCATGTACGAAGTGGTACGTCCGCTGGTCGACTTGTTGGGATTGGACGTGCAGTACTTGGAGAATTATGAGGCGCTGCTCGCGCTCACCAACATGTCGGCGCACAGTGACAGTTTGAGGTGGGTTGTCGTTGGTTATGTGACTGATGATGACCTGGTGCACCGCCGGTCTACGTGCAACAACTACTATAGTAAGTTTCTAATTTCGTTGCCACGTGCATTTTTACAGACGCAGGGGAAACTCCCGTTCGAAGTCGAGGCAGGCAACAAGCCCAACACACAGTCAACAAGCCACGCAGCTGTCACACACATCCTGTGCGTGACTGAAACATTCGAAACGCATACGAGCCAACCGCGTGGCTCGTTGATTGTGTGTTGAGCTTGTTGCCTGCCTCGACTTTGAACGGGAGTTTTCCTGCGTCTGTAAAAATGCATGAGGCAACGAAATTAGAAATTTACTAAATTACATTTTGGATTATAATATTTTTGTGTGACGAACACGTAATTCAACAATTGCGCATTGCGTGACACTGAGCGTATTTACGCAATGTGCGAAACATTCTGTCTGCTGCAAATAGCCTTTCACCTTTTTTTTATCACACCGTCATTTTTGCAATTTGATGATAAAATTTCGTACTTTGAGCTTGTGATGCATTCACATTGGCATCATGCTGACGACGACCCGGTGACAATCGTCACTTGATGGAAATTCCAGGGCCCCAACCGAACTGTGCATGTATAGATGGTACCTATTTGTGCAGGAAACGCATTCTCAAAGAGAAACCGGTTCCGAAAATCGAGGAGTATTGGTATGACCAGCGTGAACCAGAGCTTCGGGCGGCCGCCGCTGAGTTGCTGCTCAATTTGATACATTGTGAGGAGGGAGCAAAGATACAATTGGAAGAAGGTAGGGTGTTTGCTTTGTAACTAAATATTAGCACTGACGGCGCCCGTCAGCGATAGCAGGTCGAAACCAGCAACCGAAAAGATGCTGCAAAGTGCACAATCGTGTTGCAATTTACAAGAGAATAAAATTCAGCAACAATATTTACAGAATACTTGTTGCAATTTCGCGAACTGATTTTTGTCGTAAATACTGTTAGCGGACAAATTGCGAGGAGAGACAAAGGTTGCTTGCAATTTGCAAGTGGTTTTATTTGAAACATAAACCACGTGTGTGTGTGGCTGATATATGCTCAAACTTAATGTATTTATGAGTAGATGCCAATAAGATTAAGACACAATGCACACTCAATTGAACACATTTTCAGGCACCGACCGACTCAAACTGTGGGCGTTGTACGCGGCCGAGGAGGGTGCGCGTTTGGGCAAGGCCTCGTGTGGAGGATTGGCCTTGTTGACCAGGGATAAACGCGCCTGTATTCGCATCACTGAGGAGGTAGGGGGCACCATTTGGTCGGGTTGGTCTTGGGTTCAGGCACTCTCCGACAGGATTAACGTACCATCAATAATGGGCATGATAACAAGCGTAAGCAAGCCAGACATTCGTGTTGCTTTATATTGACCAAAACGCCTTTCATTTGTGTGGCGTCAGACAGTTGTAATGGGCATGATAACAAGTGTGTGACACATATGAAAGGTATATGACACACACGCACACACAAATCCTGTCTCTAAACGCGTTGTCATCTAACACAGAGCCTGTTGAACCTAATGTTTCATTTGGCAGATCAAAGAATGGCAGAAACTGCTGTGCGAGATCGTGACTCGAGGCAACAGCGAGGCGCAATACCGAGGGCTGTTGGCTGTCGAAAACATGATGGACAACGACTACGATGTTTGTGCAAAGATCATACAATCGCAGGTGTTCGAGGTCGGTTTATATATGGTGAAGGTGAAACATCAGCTGGCTGGCTCCAGCTGTGTGGATCGGGAACGACTTTGGCTTTGGTATTGGTTGCACAATGACTTTATAAGAATTGGTCAAATTTTTTTCCTGAATCGTAAAGAAGGAAAGTGACAGGGTGGTGACGCTGCGTTGCGCGATCGCACACAAAACATGCAGTCACCAAAATGTTTCAGACCCGCAGCAACGTGGTTGATCTGCTTGATTATTTTCAGGTGAAAATGTTTTGTGAGAATCACAAATAGCACAGTGATTAAGAGTGAATGAACGTGAAAATCAGGATTGATTTGATGAATTCTTATATGGTCATTGTGCGACCAATACATGATGTATCTGTACAATGCACGCGTCCGTGAAACCTTAGCCAGCCTGGTATGTGTCGATGGACAACGCGCCCGTGTGCTACACAGCCAGTGCGCAGGTGGCTGCCTGCTGTTTCACAATCGTGTGCGATAAACAAAAACAGTTTGACGCCAAAGTCGAGCGCCATAGTATTTGGTGAAACATCTGCTGGCTCGCTTGTGTTCATTTACGTAACTTATGACTTACTGTGCCTGGCTTTGACCGGATGTTAAGTTACGTGATGCAAACACGTACCCAATACTAAAAAAACGGTAATAAACAATAAACAATACCATATATTGCAGTATCTGGTGGCATTGGCCAAACAACAAGACCCGAAACGTCAAAAAGCGCGTGCTGTCGCGGAACGATGTCTGTTGGTGGCGGAAAGGTACGAATTCATTCGACCCTCAGATCGGGAATTGTATGAACGAAAGAACAAGGTGACAACTGTGCCCAAAGAGAATGAATGTATAATTACGACACGATACTCGGACGATGACACAAGTGAAGATGAGACATAATAATAACGATAATGGTTTTCGCATTGCATTTGTTTTTATAAATTATTTCTCATTTGTTGATTTTAGTCTGCTCTCAACCCACGTCCTCGATGGTTGGTTATTCTGTTTTTTTTGTTATGTTATGAGTTCGGCTATACTTGCGGGCCGGAAAAAAAACCGTTTTTTTTCGAAAAAAAACCGAAAAAAAACCGTTTCTTTCCGAGGCCCGGAAAAATACGTTTTTATTTTTCCGGAAATTTTTCCAAGTGGCAACTTTTGGAAAAAAAACGGTTTTTTTCCAAAAATTTCCGAGATATTTTCAAGGGTTGCGAAAGGATGCTGTCAAAACCAATGTAAATCGGTGCTAAACAGTTCAAAATGAGCACTTTTTAATCTCCAAGTCCATTTTTAGCCCGTTTCAGGCCATTTCCCGGCAAAATTTTCTCCAAAATAGGCGTTTTTGGACCATTGGTATCCTTAAGTACTGGAAAAATATTTGGAAAAAAAACGGTTTTTTTCCGGAAAAAACGGTTTTTTTTCCAAAAATATATTTTGCGGAAAAATACGCAAGTATAAGTTCGGCAGAATTCCGCTTTGTTAAATAATTCATTTTGTTTCTTCCACACGTGCGGTATTGTACTTGATGGTGCCTTTTCAATTCAAACTTGGTTACAATGTTCTGTTTTCATATTTTGTGCATGCAGCATACACCAGAAAGTTGGGGACTTTTACAAATCCATGATGCTTCCTAGTCCTTTTTAGCAATTGCGTCTGACATCTCAGTGAATGAATTGAACTTTCAATAAAAGGTTACTTTAAATGGACAGTAGTCGTGAAAAATGTTTGATTGGAAAAAGCTACAAACAACATCATACTTGGTGTTGAACTTACAATTTCTTGGTTTGGTTCAAAATACAAACAAATCGACAGATGGGAAACAATTACATACGACAACGACCTTCCATGGCCATATTGTATGCATGTGGCCACTGACTGCTACGGTCATGTATGAACACACAGGGCTAGTTGAATGATGTTTCACAGGTGGTTGCATCACATGAAAACATCCTGGGGCTCGCCCCGGCTGCCAGTAAAGTGCATACCCCGAAAAGCGAGCATCTCCTATCCACATCAATAGCTTGTCCCCTCCCTGATGAATTTTGGGAAAGCTTTGGACAGTTTCAAACTTGACTTCCTTTTTTCTCCGGCGTTGTTGTTTATCGGCTTCGTGCGCGAGACGTGGCTACAGTAACCCGAAACATTTTGGGTGTGTAAGAATTCAAGGTGATACGGTATGGTCTGCAAAGCACGGCTGGTTTGCCTTTGCTTTCCCTGAAAAATCAGGGGAAATCAAGGAAATTCAGGAGTTAAAAAAACCAAAAACAACCCAGGCGCTTTTATTTAAAAAAACTTGGTTTCTTTTTAAGAAAAAACGCAGTCGTTTTTTTGCCCAACCCAGGCGCGTGTAAAGCCCGGTATTTATAAGCGTGTTTGCCTGTGTTTACCAAGCGAGTCAGCTAGTGTGATGAAACATTAGGGCCAAGACGTTGAGCTGCTTGCTGGCGAATGCTACGTGTCTTTATTTCGTTTTTCGATTGCTGTTGCACTTAATAATTGGGCGTGCGTGTTTTTTGTCTGGTTTTTGTTTGTTTTACTGTGTTTTTGTATCTAATTTACTGTTTTGTTTTGCGAAATCAGGGAATACTGTGCATGTACCTACAGTATACCTTCACATACAGTACATATAGAGTCCGGTAATGTGTGTTTGCTTCCACGTGTTTCGAGCACAGTATTCGATCGTGTTGTTTGTACGATGCGCACGCAAAAACAACGCCCACCACACCGCTCTCGCGTCTAAGTTTAGCTTTTGGACGCTTTAATATGTTCAGTCAGGGGTTGTGGCGTTCATATAATATGACAGAGAAAGATTAAAAAAGAGAGCGACTAAAGTAGATTTTTTTCGCCGCCCGCGAGCTTGTCATACACCCCACACGGTGAAGATAAACGGCTATTATTCGCAAAACAATATTGAATATTTTTTCATTGCCCGCACCATTCCGCCTAACCAGCGTTTTTCACTCAATTACTTATCAGAATCATTACTAATCAAAATCAAACCCCTTATTAATCATCAAAATGCTGATCATCTTTATCGAGAACTGATGCACATATAGTGTCCTCCGCGATCCGTTTCGTATAACTGTCTGTGTTGGTTTCTGATCCGCCAATTGAAGTTCTATTTGCAGGAATTCTGCGTTGTCTTTTGTGTTTGCGTTTGTCACCCTTTGTGCATTTATGATGCATTTATATGATCTGATCTTGTCATTTCATCTGTTTCACAACATTATGTTGAAGGCAAACCAGCCGTGCTTTGCAGCGTTAGATCGCACCGTATCACCCTGAATTCTGACACACTTAAAATGGTTCGGGTTACTGTAGCCACGTCTCACGTGGTTTGCGTGTGTAGCCGATAAACAACACATAGGGTTATATTTTCGAAACGGTGTGAAGGTCAGTTGGGTGTAAAGGTCATTGGAATGCTCGGTCGACAGCTCAGTGTGATAGACCTCGGTGTAAACTTGAAACATTCCACGTTAATAACAGGCAATGTTTCACGTTTACACCGAGCTACGCCGACCGAGCTTTCGACCGAACTTTACACCGACCTTTACGACCAACTGACCTTTACACCGTTTCGAAAATTCCACCCATAGACGCACGACGACAACGTGTGCTAAATGTTTCATGATCTTGGCGCTTTCACACGCAAATCTCGCGAGGCAACGTGGCTACAGTAACTTGTGTGTAAGAATTCAGGGTGATACGGTGTGGTCTAAGAAAGCAAAGCACGGCTGGTTTGCCTTTAGCCACGTCTCGCGTGATTTGCGTGTGAAAGCGCCAAGATCAAGAAAGATTTAGCACACGTTGTCGTCGTGCGTCTATGTGTTGTTTATCGGCTTCACACGCAAACCACGTGAGACGTGGCTACAGTAACGCGAGCCATTTTTAGGTGTGTAAGAATTCGAGGAGATAATGATATGCTCTGAGACTGCACAACACGGCTGGTCTGCGTAATGCTCTATTTTTTGTCATTCACATGGTTTGTTAATAAACTGAAGCCGATTTTCAGATTTCTGTGCAGATAGAGCTTGGCTGAGATTCAGAAAGCAACGTGTTGCGTTCGATATAGTATTTCCTCCTTTATGCAAGGCAAAGGAAATAAGCGACCCCATGTTATAACTCAACTCCAGTTTGGGGTCGAGATTTCAGATTAAAAATGTGTCCTTGTTAATCCAAACACGACATTCAGCAGCAAACATTGTGAAATGTTTCATTGACATGCTGGCAGCGCACACTTAGAACGCTCACAGCGAGCATGTGAAACATTTTTGCTGTTAGATTCCACAGACCAACTTTGACACGTTATTGCCAGCTATGTGATTGAGTGGATTTGCAATCTCGACCTCAACTATAGTCTGTTGATTATATTTCGACATAGTGTATAAGCCCCATTCAGCGATGTTTGGAGCGGGCTGGGTCGACGCCATTCTAAATGAATGTTTCAATCATTGCTGATTCAGGCAAAGACCAATTGAACCTTGCTTGCTGCGTGGCGCAAAAACACGTGGCCTGTCATCGCACAACACCAACAATGTTCAATGGCTCTGCGAATGAGTTGGCAATGCCTGAAACATTCATTTAGAATGGCGTCGACCCAGCCCGCTCCAAACATCGCTGAATGGGGCTTATACGTACACTATGTCGAAATATAATCAACAGACTATAGAAGTTCAGCTACAACAACACACGGGTGCCGCTTGTTTCCTGGGACCGCAAGAAAAACAGGGAACACTATACCTTTCAAACAACAATGATACTTAGTAAGTTATTTGTTTTTAAAGTTGCAGTTTAAATCGTAAACCCCGTCGCGCGCACGCAAACTGAGCACGCGGCGAGTCGACAGTGAAAGAGAGTGCGATCGATGTCAAACTACATTCAAATCGCAATTAATCTACATACAGCCTGGAGCCGATTCAATCGATTCGTTTTGCGATCAGTTTTGCAGTTGTGATGATCCGATCCATTCAAGTATCAGCTTCAAGCCGATGTCAGTGCCCACCAACTCTGACCAATCACAATCACCGTGGCACGATGAGCGTACGCTAGTGAATGGCTGATTGCCTGCTTGATAATGGCGCTAATTCAAAAATGAGATGAGGGTCAGGACGCAGCGACGCCGAGTGATAACGGACAGAAACAACTCAGTTCGGCATCCAATGATTCCACCAATGATATACCATCAGTGTCCGATTACGACATCATCAACATCAAAATGTTTGTCAAACAGGTTCGTGTTGGGGGCCTGCTATAATTAAGGCGGGCTTCACAATGCATGCGCGTTTGCGCGTCAGCACGTAGTCATGAAGTGTATAGCCAGGCTGACGCGCAAACGGGTATGCATTGTGAATTCGGCCCAACTCTGAAACGTGTGCCATACAATGCATCCCCGATGGGCATGAACGCAGTATCACACAGTGGTTTATTTGTTTGACTTGTTGATGTTTCAGTTTTTGGGGATTAGTCGTTAGGATGATTTGAGATAGCACACTTCCACGCTCGCTCCAAGTCTGGCTCATTGACATGAGCAGCGAAACATTTTTGGGTGTGGGTGAGAAATGTTAAATGGTTAGATTTGTGAAGTGTGAGCCGCATTTCTGACTTCACAAATAAAGTGAGCCGCAGCTAATTCCATAGTTAGCGGTGTTGCAAGTTTGATGCGAAACATTCGTTCGCCTTGAGACCTTTTTGATTAAGCAGTTTGCCTGAATGCGCAGGCATAAATTGGGCTGGTCCGTGGCACACTCTGTTCCCGGATGTTCCTCTTGAAGTGCATCTCCTGGTCGCTTGCTGCAGATTGGGTTCTTGGTGCGTATGAGTTGGTATTCCTAAGAGTTTTGGTAACGCCCTGAACAATATTCAAATGTGTGCAAAGTTTGACGGCGGTTTCAAATGCGAAAGACCGCCTTTAAGTGAAGAACTCCGGTGGCACGAAAGGGAAGTATTGGACTGTATTCAACTTGTTGTTTCAGACTGTTGTTTCGTCACCTGCAGTCTGCCATCGTCACGACGCGATCAAGGCACAAAACGAACTGCAGCATTGAAACGGTACCTGGTACGTCAAACAGGTTCGTGTTGGGGGCCCTGCTATCACTATAACTGTGAAACGTCTGCCTGACAATGCCCCCCGATGGGCATGATGACGGACAGAACGCAGCGTCACACAGTGGTTTATTGGTTTGACTTGTTGATGTTTCAGTTTTTGGGGATTAGTCGTTAGGATGATTTGAGATAGCACACTTCCACGCTCGCTCCAAGTCTGGCTCATTGACATGAGCAGCGAAACATTTTTGGGTGTGGGTGAGAAATGTTTCGCTGAGTGGTTAGATTTGTGAAGTATGAGCCGCATTTCTGATCTCACAAATAAAGCCAGTCTTAGCTGACAAATAAAGGCGATCTCGCCGACACGAGCCCGATTTCGGAGGTGGTGTGGATACAAAACGAATGGAAAGTGAAAATCCTTATACACGACGTGCATTCTACAACCTAACGCTTCTCAAATCAACGTCCACGTATAAACGTTTCGCTAATCTACCACCTCCGAGATCGGGCTCGTGTTGGCGTCGTGTTACTGTACACAATTATTATCACAAGACTGAAAATTGGTGCCTAGCCAGCTGATGTTTCAAAAATGTTCTATATTCGCAGGTGCCAGACAACCGAGGCGAGAAAGAGTGCTGTTCTAAAAAGTTCGTTCCCGCCTTTCAACTGATGCGTGTCAAAGCCATCATTTCAGCAGAGTTACGGTCAACGTTTGATTTATTAATGTCTTACTGTATATTGTCTTTGTGGTTTTCTTGAATTCAGCGACTGATTTTGGCGCGCGTGGTCCTATAAATTATCTGCTTGACCCATCATACGTTAGCATCTGTTTGTAGTGATTTGTCGTTTATCGGTCTGCAACCGTGTAAAAATTTGGAATGGATTAGGGATCGAAGCGCAGTGAACATACAAATACAAGATCTGCTACCGATGGGCATGATTGCAAGATAAAGTGGCGCATTTAAAATAATTTATTTTTGTTTGTCACTTTTGCGTTTCTGTGCAACCAGTCAGATTTAATTAAGGCTCGGTCACAGTTGCAGAAATCGAATCAAAAACTTTTGCACGTCGCCGACTCTTGTAAGCAGCAAAAGTCGGCTCCTTTTGCACATACTGTACATACGTATACAAAGATTTGAAGTTTGATTGAGATATCAGTTCAAGATGCATGCCAAAGTCGGAGATTTTTGTGCTGGTTGTGACCAACAAAGACGTTCGTTGCAAAAGTTTCCGACGTGCAAACATCGGCGATCTATAACAGTCGCCGCGATGTACAAAAGTTTGCGACGCCAATTGTGACCGCTGTTTTGTGTTGTTATGACCGAGTCACCGTCTGCAGCAGCCTGTGAGTGGAACACAGCAACGACAGCGCACAACCGATCCGCTGCCAGCCCATGCGCTGATCTAAGGTCACAAGCACAACAACGTGTGAAACATCAGGCAGGCAGCACCGATCGCTAGCAAGTTGTCGATGATGCTGAATTTTTGTTACAAACAGAGACACGAAACAGTCAACGTTGTTACTTCCGATTTCATGTTTTAGATATTCCTTTGAATTTAGACAGTTTTCGGTGCGCCAGCTTGAGATTTGCAGACGCAACAGCAGCAGCACAGCAGGCCACGCAATGTTCTAGCGAAAGATAGCACAAAACGGCATTCTTCTCGTCACACGATAGCATGATTTCGATCGATGCATTGCTCACAAACCACGATGACTGAAATGGCCTCGCTGCTGGCTGTGGCCGTGGTCATAAAAGTGTAATCTAATGCGCGATAAGAACGCGATTTTTCGGTCTCTGAAGTGTGTTATAGTGAGAATCCAACGCGATTTAGGGTTTTTTCTTTTTCTATCCCATAAGGTACATCCTTTCAGGGGACACTTTGACCGACCAAGGAGTGGGCCGCCAAGGCGACCCCTGTGTCCCAGCAATTCACCCACAAATAATTGTGTCGACGACATTACTATTAGTGTTGTATGTAGTTCCAGACGCACGCGCAGACAGGCATGCCTTGCCAAAGACGGTCCATTTCGCCCGATCTCAAGCGGTGCATTGAAATAAACTGCTCCCATGTTGTTACGTTTTGCATTTCAGTTTTAGTGTTTTGCTTTCTACATATTGGTTTTGTCTCATTTCCTTTGACAATGACAATTATATTCTTATTGATGGCGTCGTGAGTTGAAGATAAAATTTACCCATTATTACGACCATTGTGCTGGTTTCGTCCGTTGATTTCTGAGTGTTCAAAGAACACATGCCCTAATCGGGCTTATCTTATTGATTGCGTATGTTGATTGATCTTTACGTACATATTACGTGATGAATACCGGGGGATTATGTCAGCATACTGCGGCGTGTGTGTGATCACTCGATTTTTTCTTATAGAAGAACGATGCACCAGGTCATCATCAGTGCGATTGCACCAGGATCTGCTGTTTGATTCATTTCGGTTTGCATAATCCCCTATCATACCTAATATTCATAGTCATCACCATGTGCAGGTTCACCAGTTGTGTCGCAAGTCTCGCCAGAAGGATCAGTGGTTTGCGTCGGTTTGAAGAGTGATTGGTCCGTTCCCTGCAGAATTTCGTACGTGCGCGCTCTTTGACGGTTCGGTTTTCATTTTTTACAAATATTAGGTAGGGCGTTGGCATATCTAAGCCAGGGTGTTCGCCAAAACGATGTTTTTTTAACAAAAACATGGTTTCTAACTACATTTTTTATTTTGCTACTCTCTTGAGATGTTATGTATGTTTGTCTCAGCTTGCCTGAACTATTAATTTTTTTTACCTCCCTCTCCTCCCGTCTTGTCGGAGGCCACAGCCATCAACTAAGTCGAGTCCGGGGCCCGGGTCGGGCCTTGGAAATGTTCTGGGGTCATCGTGTTGTCGATCTGTGGAACGCTCTGCCCGAGCATGTAGTCACTTCAAATTCATCCCATCAATTCAAAATTCATTTCAAAAAGGTTCCCTCGATAGTCGTAGTGTGGATAATAAAGCGTTAGACTCACAGTCCAACGCCTCAAGTTCGATACCGCGCAGAGGCAGGGTTGGGCAAAAAAAACGACGGCGTTTTTTCTTAAAAAAACGACGTTTTTTTAAAAAAAAACGCCTGGGTCGTTTTTCGTTTTTTTTAAATCCTGAATTTCCTTGATTTTCCCTGATTTTTCAAGGAAAGTACCCTGATTTTCAAGGAAAATCAATTTTTTGTCCCATTTTTTTCAAAAAATTTTCGACCAATTTTTACTTTGTCGAGATACGTCGATATACGGAGTTTGACTTTCAGTGATGAACCCGGCCAAAGTTGGTCCCATGATGCGGGTCTGATATGGGATCTTAACAACTCGCTAGAAATGGGTTGAAACCCGTTTATTTTGCCTCAGAACACATAGAATTACTTCATTTAACCACGTTTTCTCCCCAACATGAGCGTTTTCCAATTTTTTTGGGGGCATATTTTGGTCATCTGGGCGTTTTAAAAAAAACGTTTTTTAAAAAAAAAAACGTTTTTTTTTTAAAAAAACGATTTTTTGAAAAAAAACGTTTTTTGCCCAACCCTGCGCAGAGGACACACATTAGCCTGATGACGACAGTAGGATCCGTTGTCGAAAGCATCGCAACCTCGCCCCGCCAGGCGCCTTACCCTAATCCAACAGCCCTCGTCAGGGCTACCCCCAGTGGCTGGCTATAAGACCACAACAAGTTTTTTCGCAAAATGTCAACACACGGCCATAAACATTCAGAGAAAAGCTCAAAAAAAGGCTGCGCTCACTTTTTCATGACCGTCTCTGGGACAACATTTTGTCAAATTTCTCTTCAGCCATAAGGCTTTTGCGAAAGCATGCATAAAACTTGAACTTGAACTACATACATTATGTAGGTACCTTTGGTGACCAAATTCTGGTCTACTTTTTGGAAGAGATGCACTACATGACATTGTTTTTGGTCATATCAACTCAAAATTATCCTCCGTCATCAGTTGATTTTCTGCTTTGTTTCAGCGCTGCTCAAGTCGAGAACAATTATTATTGTCAACAATTTCGCCGTCATTCAATTCCAATTGAACAACAGTGTTTATTATTCATCAATTCCGACTTTTCGTTGTCAACGTCATTGCCGTCGTTTGCTGGTTTTGTTCGCTGGAGTTCGATACCGGTTTGTTGTCGTTAATTGTATTTTGTTCTTGATAACGTTTCTCATATCAATTTGGTTTGTCCCGAATCTTTGAATTGTTTGCAGTTCTTGCGTTCAGATAAAATCTTGATCTTGACATGGAGGTTCACTATAGAGAGGGTCGACTGCATTGACATGAGTTCTGCGCTGGTCCCCGCGAACTCGATTAGAAATCCAGTGAATAATACCGGGGATTATGTCAGCTCACTGTGGCGTGTGTGTGATCACTCGATTTTTTATTATAGAAGAACGATGCACCAGGATCTGCTGTTTGATTCATTTCGGTTTGCATAATCCCCTATCATACCTAATATTCATAGTCATCACCATGTGCAGGTTCACCAGTTGTGTCGCAAGTCTCGTCAGAAGGATCAGTGGTTTGCGTCGGTTTGAAGAGTGATTCGTCCGTTCCCTGCAGAATTTCGTACGTGCGCGCTCTTTGACGGTTCGGTTTTCATTTTTTACAAATACTATGTAGGTAGGGCGTTGGCATATCTATAAGCCAGGGTGTTCGCCAAAACGATGTTTTTTAACAAAAACATGGTTTATAACTACATTTTTTATTTTGTTACTCTCTTGAGATGTTATGTACATATGTTTGTCTCAGCTCTTGCCTGAATGCTACTTTTCCAGGTCATCATCTGGCCACGTACCTATCCGACTCCTGCGTCCTACGTATCCTACTGTACTACTTCATGGGAAAGGATAAAAGAGGCCAGAGTTCGAGCAGCCGTAAGTCGCCCTCCGGCTTAATTTATTATGCAACAAGTCTATGAAGCCAAACTCGGCCGATTTCTGATCGCACATTTCTGAGATTTTCTCGACATTGGGGCATAACGGCATCAAAAGAATCTTTTGCGCACGTCGAGACGGTCCTGTAAATTTTCAACCAAATCAAGAAAAACTTTCAAACACCTTGCTCAAAAGTCTAATTTCTTCATATAGGTGTGCCGAGACTCACAGAGCGTTCACAGAGCAGCAGCAGTCAGGATGACGATGACTCAATGGACCTGTCTGTCCCCGATCTCAGTGAATCAGACGAAGCGATATCAATGGATGATAAGATCAAGCGTTCGTTCAATAAACAATTTCATTACTTCGATTCTGAAAGGCTTTGACTTATTTCTTTAGATTAGTGTTTAGTTCTAAACTTTACGTTGCGCAGTTTATTGCCAACATCATGAGACTACAGATTATAGGCTGTTTGAAGCAGCAAACTAAAAAAAACTTTTTTGCAAACTACGCCGACACGAGCCCGATTTCGCAGCGGACAAATAGAGAAACATTCATACGTGGCTGCTGATTTGGGAAATATGTTATACGTTGAAGAATACAAAGTGGAACATGATGATTTTCTCTTTCTATTCGTTTTGAATACACACCACCTTCGAAATCGGGCTCGTGTTGGTGTAGTTTGCCTTTACATACCTACATAGTATGCAATTATGAAACGAATGCGAATGCAGGAACAAAGCTGTGTCAGGTATAAATCAGAAATGGAGCATGTCCAAAAACGAAAAGCATGTATACATAAATACATAATAGACAAGCACATCAGTGTTTGCTCATTTTGCCTGTTATACATGTGTATGAATGTTGGTTTCAGACCAGGATCGGTTACGCAGGGACGTTGTCTTGGCTGAAGTGAGGCGACTGGAGGCTGTTGTGCCGGATCCGTGGTGGTTCTCAGTGCTCAGTCGGACCGACCGCGTCAAAGGCGTGGATCCGGTGTCCAAGATCTGTTCAAAACGCGATCAGTGCGCTGACGCCAAATGTGAGTTCATAAATTGTTACGAGTGAATTAAAAGAGTGTATTAAAATATGACGTTGTGATTTGGACATGTCATTTTCAAACTTTTTCAATTTGCGTCTCCGTTGCAATGCACTGTATAATGCCTTTTTAGGACATCACAGCGGTAGCAATCAATTAAAAATTCTTTTCTTTAGCGTAGATCTTGTGATCCCAGTCTCAATTTCATGAAAAAATGGCCACAAACAAAAACCCGTAACGCGGAATAGAATGGTCGGTAGTTTATGACTGCGTGTATTCAATGTTTTAGTGGTCGGCCTCAATCAGTGGCATTCTCATGTGTATACCATGGTTCGGCAACTTCCGAGATTTGCAGTTGAGTATAGGTTGGTGGAGTTTCAAGCTGAAGGCTCTCGTAGATTAAGTGTCTCTGGGTGTATGGGCGTTGCACAGCACTTTTGAATTGAAAGGCCACGCATTGTTTCGCTGAAGCGCGAAAAGTTCGGACAGGCTAGAACAGAGTGCGTGCACTGTTTTTGAAACGCAACGCTCGTGAAAATTGTGCCGGAATGCCATCCTGTGAATGCAATTATGTGAGCGCAACTGGACACTAAAGGCCTAACTATACTTCATTCTCTCACGCAACACGAAACAAATTCTCGTCAGCTGATTGGCTGGCGGGCGCCTGAGTGAGAGCCAATCAGCTTGAGAAAATTTGTTTCGTGTTGCGTGAAAGAACGAAGTAAGAGTTGCAAAAAAACTGAAGCTCATCCGAGAGTGTGTGCGCTGATACATCACGCACGCTGCGTTGAAGCATTTGTGCAATTGGAGTGAGTTTTCCACGAGTTTCCACCTTCGTGAATCCGTGTTCATTGCGTTACATAGGTTGACTTTAGAAAATGTACGCTCCAACACCACTATCAAGTTGTTCAACTGTATCTGACCTATGAACATGCATAAATCTGCAGGCACTACGTCGATCTGGTCACATATGTGGATATTAGGGTCGATTCGTATTTGAAACGGTTTTACAAATTGCTGCCGATATGCTGCTACGATGAGCGGGTTAGTTCAAGTCACCATACAATCATCAATGTGTTCGCAAGAAACAGCCTGTTTTCACAGACGGAGGCTGGACCTGTTTTCGCTGAGTTGAAAAGTTTTGACTGCGTATGTCTACTTAGTTCTTGCTGTTTCCTTGCCGGTGCCAATTCGCAATCCGGATTTTGTGGATGTGGAGTTACGATGTTTTGTAGACGTTTGTTGGCGATTCTGAACGTCTCGTGCAAACAGCACTCCAGAAAATGATAAGCGTTCACAAGACTCAATGAAGCTCACTGCTATTCTCTTGCTGTGTGCTTGTTGGTATGTTTCACTACCTCCGCATTTCAGCCCGCGGAACCGAAATTTTGGTATGGCCAAATCGTTGAATCGTACGACGGCCACTTTGCTCGCCTACTATTGCTTGTGGATCCGATGGATGAGACAAATCACACCTGCGTTAGAATATTTTCGCTTACAAAGAATAGGACGGGTTAAAATAGCATTAGTAAGTTAAGTTTGAGTGTGTGGTGTGGTTGCTGGCGGTGCCGTAAAAGAAGAATACAATAGAAAAAACGTCGGACAAACTATGAGCAAAACGTTGCTTCCTATGGGTTTTCGGATAAAACGAATTTCAATATGGAATTATGTAGTAATTCTTTGACCCGTGCGATTGGGCGCAAGAAAAATAGCTCGTCGAGATTTGGATACCGGGTGCTGTTTCTGGGACCCACCTGCGCCGGACCCATTTTCCCTGAAGCTCATTGCACTCATTTTTGTCAGATCATCCTCCAATCAGAACGCTGTTTGCTGACCCACTTATTAAACTACAGTCTATCCTCTATCTATCGATTGACGCACCGGTTTTCGTTCACTCTATAGAATATTCACTATACAGAATGATAATCAGGAGGCTAACGGCGGATTGCGAGCCAAATTGTCATTCACTATGTAGAGACATTCAACATACGGAGGTTCACCATAGAGAGGTTAGACTGTATACCTTTTCTCATTACAGTCGACATTTCGAGCGCCGGTGAAAATGCAGGCAGACGACCGCGAGCCACGTCGCCGAATCGCATCTAGTATGTCGCAACATGATCAGGTTTGACCCGATACCGATGAAGTCGATCGGCCGATTCTGCAGCAATGTTCTCCCATGGTTTAGGGCAGCATATGTACGTGTTTGGATGATCGAGCCAGTTAGTTGCTCGCATGGTCCGGGTGAAACATCAAGTTTGGTGGCTGCCGCTATTAAAATAGATGTTGTGCGCTTTATGTTTCGCCGGTGAACCAGCCGACTGGCCTGGCTCGTCTCGTCCTGCGAAATGCTGCCCTTGACTGTGGGACAGCATCAAATGTGCATACTGCATAATCACCTTCCAGAGCTTGTCACATACTCATTGTGCAATGCTGCACAGACAATTGGCAGAGCAAGCGTTGTCTTAGGTTCGGATGTGACTCAAATTTGGACATTGGGCGGTAATTTTTTGGAACGAAAATGCCCAGAACTGACACTTAAACCCAATATTCTGATTCCCAGGGCCACGGTCATCAAATTTTAGAACAATGGTACCTCATTTTACTTTCATTTCTTGTAGAGCACCCTCCAACTGGAAAAGCTGTTTATGACCCACTATCAAACAATTACTTTTTCTCATGTTACAGACGAACTTCTCGCGTGACGGCTTGTTGCGAAGATCAAACAGTGAAACGCATGTGAAGGTACATAAGTTCTTGCGATTAGTCATTTTGCTTAGTTATTTAGGGTAAACGTTTCCGAACAAAGCCCAAAGGGGTCTGTGTGGAGATCAGTTTTTTCCTGAACGGTTAAGCTTCATAGCCAGTGAAATGGCTCGAAAGTGTGCATTTTTGGACTTTGCATGCGAAACCTATCCGCTCAACGCTTATACATATATAATTTTATATACAATTGTAAGCTTTGCTTCAGACAACGCCATCTCAGACGACCGCACTAATTTATCCGGTGCTGACCGATCACTATCCGGGCACCAAAGCTATTCCGCTGACACCCATAGAGGTTAACAGGGACTTCCGCAAGAAGATGCTCAAGTGGACAAAAGAACATCTTGGGCTCAGGAGCGACGACTTCGACATTTACATCGAGACACCGGATGGTTTGTATGTACAATGTTTCCTGTTTTTCTTAGTCCAAGCAAATAATCGACAACTGAACTTCTAGTTGAGGTCGAGATTACATTTTGGACTCAATTACGCAGATAGCAAAAACGTGTCAAAGTTTGTCTGTGGAATCTAACAACAACAATATTTCACATGCTCGATGTGAGCCCCACCCACCCACAACTCATTCTCACTTTACTTCAGGAAAAGACAAGATAGCCGTGGTCGGGCACAAAGCTGTCAATCGATTTATCGGAGTGCACTATCCACGTCGCATCCGTGTTCCGTTTACTGTATGTAAGTCATCCCAGCTTTGAGGCTCTAGTCCTTGAAACTATAGGGATCTATTGGGGGTCCAGTACCGTTCAAGGTGTTAGGGAAAGCATATTATTTATTTTTTTACGAGCCCCGCCCGCTCATTTCGCCGACTCTAAAATACCACACTGTGTAAGTGTAATAGCTCGCATCACACTGTGATCACTCTGATGTTTTCAAGGGAATAATTAAGGTCTATTTTTTCAGGCAAACGGGACGGTTCTGACCTGGACCACTCATTTTCTGAATTGACTGAAAAGCTGTCCAAGAAGCGGGACAAACGAGTTCAAAAAATGATGGCGAAAGATAAAATTAATTGTTAATTGTTCATGAAGTGTGAGTGGTGTTGATGAGACATGTGATTTTCTTTTGTGCCTACATACCCTTGGTGACGATCATCCATCGCCTGCATTTGTACTAGGTCGCTTTTTCTGTTGGTACATCCTTTCCGTGTCGCTTCTATTTTTGTATTGTGTTTGTGATGCCAGGCGTACGAAAAAATATTTTATATTGAATTCCATGTTGAAGAGTGCAGCCCAGGCGCAAGACACCTCCACCGCATGACTGTGACGCCGAACCAACACGCGGCATTTTTGCGATCGTGCGACAGTCTGAAATGAAACACGCGCTTCATAGGCGTCAGTCCCTTCATCGGATACGGTTGCATTACGTCGCTTTCCATGCCAAATCCACCATCGCCCAAGAACACGTCAGGTACCTGATAAAATGAATCGTCCAAAAAGGGATCGTATCCGGGGATTAATTGCAAACCTGGATGCGTGGCACTAGCTGGATTCAGGGGACCCAGTGCATAAGGATAATGCGATAGAATTCTTGATTTTAGGCTCAGAATTAGGCTGCATCCAACTTTACCAGTACATTCAGTGTAAGCCTAAGCCTAGGCCTAATCGCAAGTGCAAGCCTAAGCCTAAACTTAGGAAACACTGAAGTCAAATTCCCAAATCAAACCCTTGATGAACTTTCCAACCCTGAACCCTCAACCCTTTATGACAATTGTCAACATGTGTCCACACGCAAACTATTGTCAGAGTGCATACATGACTACGGTTGGTTGGTGGTCATTGACCATCGTATAGTATTGTTTTCGTGTCACCAGTGCTTTGTATGCACTTACAGTACACTATGGAATAAAAATACAACTATTGATGCTTCAGCGCTCATGCTTTCTCGCCTCGGGCTCTTTTGTGGCCGGCATAAAAAAATTTTAAACCAAAAAATTTAAAAAACGCGGGGGGCAATGAAACCTTTATTATTAATCACTGGTCCCAAGTGCCAATCACTCATATTATAATTCTTCTCATAGTTCAAGATTGTGAACGCTCTATGTATAATATACATGGCTCGTTTGCGGGGTGGTCAGTACTTTAAGAACGGGGTGGTTTCACGGATACCTTGCACGAGACCCCCAACACGTGGTCCGGATATCATGCACAATGATGGACAGCAGATCACGGATACCATGTACGCGGCTTACTCCCTTAATCGTGCGAAATCAGATACTGGTGGTGGTGCTCGTATGTATTGCCTGTCGCTCATTCATGTCTCCAGTTCCAGTTCATGTTGGACCAATCGCTTGTGCGTCAAACATCAACTGCATGCAGAGCTACACAGCAGCGTATGCGCAACGAAAGCAAGCGTGTTGTTGTCTGATGTTTCAAACTGTGTTGAGCTATTCTAGTTTTCAAGGTCCACTTGGCCCTTCTTGACTATTCAGCTCACCTTGAAAGGTCCGAAGATGGTATTGGGCGCAAGTGTGACCCCGGCGAATGCTCCGATTCCACCGAGTTGACTTCTGCGCAACACCACACAACCATTCGTGGGAAGGGATCTGATGTGGAAGTGGGACTCGCCAGGCCGGGCTTTCTGTAAAGTTTGTCACTTCAGGTTCACACGCCACTTTTCGGCTTATCGTGCTGTCGTCAACTCATGTCATCAATTCCTATATTTATGTTTTCTCACGCTCATTTAGTGCTGCATGAGATGACAATGACAATAGCCCACTTTTTGATTGCGGTTTTAACATATGTACAACTTTTGAAAGTTAGCAAACGCACCGGATTATCCGAAACACGATGGTGGAGCTTGCAAGCCTCCTTGTGATACGTCCGTTCACAAACGGCACACTCTGAAAAGTAACAATGCAATGGTAATGACAATAACATTGGTGATACTAAAATCACAAAGCGTGCAATGGGGGTGGCCGCAAAACCGGAAAACCTCCACAAAACACCCCACCCCCGGCCCCCCCACAAGAAGTCAAAATCCGGAGAAGTCACTACCACGCAGAAGTGCCCGGCGAGGCAGTGATTGCTTGTAGTGATTGACTGTTCCGCCCTGTCCATTGACCGCTGCCTGCCGTCTACTGTTCGTGCTAGTGAGCTGACCGAACGGGCAGTCACAAATTTCCGACTGCCACTGCCAGGCAGTCAGAGTATAAACCGACCTTTACGCTCGTTGAACATACAGAAACAATGAAGTCGCAAGCCATTTTGCACTCACGACCCGGATGACAGCGCAGTGCGCAACGGTTTACATGTCTGGCAATGGTTCGCCTTCAAACTGGCGCAGTCGAACTTTCGAAGCACTCCCCGGCGTGAGGTTTCAGCCCTCACCCTTCAACCAGGGTTGAAAAAAAAATTTTTTTATTAGAGCACTGTTTTTTTTAAAAAAAACACAAAAAAAATTATTTTTTTTTGAAAAAATTTTTTTAATTAGAAAAAGTAGCGCAAACGTCGTTTCAGGTGAAATGGAGGCGATACACAAAAATTTTTGAAAACTCAAAATTTTTCGTCTGATTGGATTAAAAAATTTTTTTATTATCGAACTTTTTTTTTAAAAAAAAACTTTTTAAAATTTTTTTTAAATCACTTTTTTTATTCCGGACCCCCAAAAAATTGGTTTCTAGAAAAATGAAATTTCTGAAATCATGTTACTTAGGTATGTTTTGAGGGACACTAAAGAGAACTTCTCCACTGACTTGCATGTTCATGTCGATCACCTGCGATCTAGCCCATTTGGTCACAACTTTGAGAACCCGCCCGAAGGTAACTCTGTGGGCATACATATATGACAAAGGGAAGACCAACCTTCTGTTTGTGAATTTGGGGATAAATTTGAAGAGAGATAAAGAGTTACACCACACTCATGTTGTGTGACAAAAGCAACAAATGACAAATCCACACAACTGCAAATAGGCGAGCAACGTGGAGTCTGTCGATAGCTTACGTCCGATAGCTCAATAACTGCACAGTATACGGCATGGGGTGTCCTATATTATACGTGCAGCGATTGTTGGGATGTCTAGGAACTGTATGAGTCCATTACAACGCCATTTTCAACTGAAATATAAGCGCCGCAGGCGATTTTTTGAGAATGATGAGCAATAAAACGCATGAAAACATACATTTTTACCTTAAAAAAGTGAGAAAATAACGAAAAAAAGGGGAAAAATAATAAAAAAAAGTGGACTTACTTTTTAAAATTTTAAAATAAAAAAAGTGGCCAACTTTTTTTTTTTTAATTTTTTTTTTACAAAAAAAATTTTACTTTTTTTTTAATCCAACCCTGCTCGTGACCCCTCACGTGGGGATCATCAACGTATGTACGAAGGCGATTCGGTTATTCTAGTAGGATCTGAACTTGACGTGCACTGTACACGACTATTTTATCTATCAGTGTTTGTCGGTAGTATAAATATCACGTGGACGTGGGGGCGACTAACTGCGTAGATTGTCGCAGGATACTAAATTTCACGTGCCATACATAGATGATAATGATTCATCGACAATAGGAAGCGATTATCGTTTATGTATTGTAGCTGGTGAAGTTCTGATCAAAGGAGCGATGTGCCGGAGAATGCCAAATATGCTCCTCCAAAAAGCCGCCACTGGAAACAAATTAGTTGTTCTGAATAAGCGCGCCGCATCTGCAGACATTTTATTCATGTCTCACATGCTTATACAAAGTGCGGGCATATTTGGGAAATTGAATGAAACCTCATATTCGATGTGAATCCTAAGCTAAGCCCCCAGGTGGCGTACTTGGCGTTCTCCGGTACCGGAATTCTCCAAATAGAGCCCCTGTGAATAATGCTCTCAAGACACTGAATGAAATGAAAAGTTTCTGTTCATGATCCTGCGCCAGTATACGTACACTTGTATGTACACATGGTGCCTATTAGTTTCCATACGTTCTGCATAACCGTTTCACAGATTGGTGGGGCTACAATATAAAAAACTATGGTGCCAAAGAAGCATGCACTGACTTATCATTTAAAAAAACGGAGGTCCATCACTTCTTTACGACTCATTTTGGCGGTCAAACTAAGCGCCGCAGGCGCGATTTTGGGAAATTTGACCCAACCTAGAAAAAAATTTCAAAAATTTTTGCCTTTAAAAGGCCATTTTTGGAAGAATTAGGCGATCTTGTTTTTCCGAAAAACTCGTGTTTTTAATTAAAAAAAACAGAATATCTGGCTCTTCAAAAAAAATTTTTTTTTCTAAATTGTTTTAATTAACCACTGTTTTTTTTGAAACAACCCTGCCTTCAACGCGTCATATGCGTTTGCACGTGCCCTGTTGCGACAATAGCGTAATCATCGGTGCGGCCGGTGCAAGAATACGGGCCATTGCTGCCGCGACCAATCAACAGCTCAGAAATGTGCTCCTCAGGGACTTGTGTTTGCGAATCACTGTCAAAACGGTGGCGAAGAAGAAGAGCAGGATTGGATGATTGTACAAAAATTGCTGTGTCTTTTTCGAAATTTGATAAACAATCAGCGTGTGTGGTATTTTGCATGCCGCGTTTTGGTGTGAATTTATGACACTTTTATGGAACTATTACAAAGATGAGACCGAATAAAACACGCACCACAAGCTTTATGTTTCGAGGCAGAGTCAATGTCGGTGTACCGAGGATGCAGGAATTCAAGATACTGAATCTGTCCTGGCCTTTAAAGGTGCTGGTTAACAACCCTTCGACCGCGCTTGATCTTGGGGGTAGTATATTTTAACAAAGTGTGGACATCGTGTTACTCGACCCTAATCTGGCGAACCGATTGGTTGCTTCCTGATGTTTCACGGCCACGTTGAAGTTTGCCCCTGGTGAAAAAGACCGAAAAAGTTTGAAATGCTGCTGTGACACGAATAGGCTGTTTCAAAGTTTGATACTGGAGTGACAGCAACCTCCAACATTGTGGCGAAAACCGCAATGCACAATAGCTATTGAAACGTCCGCATTGTTGAAGTAAAAAATAAAAGGTTTCAGAAACCTGGCCATGTTTTGTTAGGATTTTCTACTCGTATAATTTTAAGCATCTGTGGTGAATGAAATAAGTCGTCAATTACAAATAAAAATCCTCTAATTATCAAGTTTTTTGTTTGTGCTCCCCAGTTTTCAAAACCCTACACAGCTCACACAATGTTTACCACAACATGCGCAAGGCAGCCATTCCACAGCGCACACACACAACAAAGCTTGCCAGCTGAAAACATTGCTGTGTTGTCGCTGTGCCGGCTGTGCGTTATCGTTGTGTGTGCGCTGTGGAATGGCTGCCTTGCGCATGTTGTGGTAAACATTGTGTGAGCTGTGTAGGGTTTTGAAAACTGGGGAGCACAAACAAAAAACTTGATAATTAGAGGATTTTTATTTGTAATTGACAATTTATTTCATTCACCACAGATGCTTAAAATTATACGAGTAGAAAATCCTAGCAAAAAATGGCCAGGTTTCTGAAACCTTTATTTTTTATTCAACAATGCGGGCGTTTCAATAGCTATTGTGCATTGCGGTTTTCGGCACACTGTTGGAGGTTGCTGTCACTCTAGTGTCAAACTTTGAAACAGCCTATTCGTGTCAGAGCAGCGTTTCTAATTTTTTCGGTTTTTTTCACCAGGGGCAAATTTCAACGTGGCCGTGAAACATCAGGAAGCAACCAATCGGCTCGCCAGATTAATGTCGAGTAACACGATGTCCAAACTTTGTTTATATATACTATCCCCAAGATCAAGCGCGGTCGAAGGGTTGTTAACCAGCAGCTTTAAGCGAAAACGGTGCAGGCTTATTTTCAGGCTTGGGGTTTCAGGCTCCAGCCCGAGTCAAATGAAACACCACGCATGCACTACACGATACTATAGTCCTTTGACGTGAAGTTCCCAAAAACAGCTGGATCTAACTGGGACCGTAACCAAAGTTGAACGCAAAACAGTTTTGTGAAACATCAGCCTACCTGTTCTCAAATTGTCATCTGCCTGGGTCTGGTTTTTTGCGTTTCCATTCCAACTGTCGCACCTTTTTCATTCATTTTATCAGGCCGTGTAACATCATTGTTCGCCATTATTTTGCTGTTCCACTGCATGAGGCCGGAGTCCGCTGAAACTAGTCTTCAATATATCGTCGTCGACTGATCAAATGTAGGACGAGTGAGTAGCATCAATATTTTGATTAGACCCGACAAAATACACACGAAATGACACAAAATGCCGTAAAAATTTCACGAAATTTGAATACAATTCGAGTGTCTGTGCACTGCATATTTTACACTTGGAACTTCGCGATCTTGTATCGTCAAAGGATCGATGTTTCTTTGTGAATATTACCCCTGATCCACTGGTAATAGCAGCACATTGGATATCCTTACTTTGTCACGTTTGAGCTGATGCGCCATAACGCGTTCTACCACAGTCCATCCAGCCGTTGGAGCGAAAATATTTCCGGATTCCGGTTCCTGTGCTCAACCGAGGTCCGCTCCTAATGCGGCAGAAGTAGAGGTATAGAGGTGCCACCAGTCCTCTCTAGACAATGGCAATCTCTAGTATTAACCTCTCGGTGAGTTCGCAGAATCGGGATTCGGCATCTGAATGAACAACCCCTCGGGATGCCGAATTCGGGATCGGGATCCCGATCGAACCCTAATCACGCGCGTATTGATGCAGTATCGAACACGAGTCATGAACAAATCGTGCGCCTTTTCCTACCGTACAATTCAATACAATCAGCCGCATTCCACGACAACATTTTGCCGCGTGTTTCGGGTCGGGTGTCTTCAAATTAGATATTGGTCGCACAATGACTAATGGAGAATTTATCCAAAAGTCAAAGGATGGACCCTGATTCAGGAACTGCCACGGTCAGCCACTGTTAACCACTCAGTTACTTGTATTTCTCGCGAAACATTTCCCCCTGAAAATAACCAGTAAAACAACCACGTTGCTGTCAGCTGGTGGTTGTTCTACTGGTTTATATTTTCAGATGAAAATGTTTTGTCGGACATACAAGTAGCTTGGCGGTTAAACAGTAGTTGAGCGTGGCTGAGCCTGAATCAGGGTCCATCCTTTGAATTTTGGATAAATTCTCCATTAGTCATTGTGCGACCAATACATATATCATTTTCAACTCAATTCTATCGACATTCAAAATTCATTCGCCCAAACCCTTCGCATCAAAATCATCATGAATTCAACCCTGCTCTTCCTCACCGTTTTCGCCGGTTAGCCAAAATAATTTGGATTACGGTATATTTTCTCAAAAAAAAAATCAAATGCTAGTTTTTAACAAAAAGAAGGAACATGCGCTGAACCGAACTACATACGGATTTACAACTACATATACTTAGTTTCTCCTGCCATTATATCAAAATGTGCCACACAATCATTTTCTGCACGCAGCGCTGGCCATGAACTTGGTGGCTTGCGAACAAAGTGACACGCCCGAAGAGAAAACGTACTGCGAGAGCGTGTACGGCGACAAGCAACCGAGTGGTCGCTGTACCAAGGAGCGGCGCCCCATGTGCGGTGCGAATGGGGCAACCTACGCCAATCTGTGCGTGCTGTGCAGTATGCTGGGAAAGGAGGGCGACATTCTCTATCCGGGCGCCTGCATGGAGTTAGAATGACGCATTCATTCGTGTCGACTTTATAAATATCGCAAATCAATTCATTAATGCTCTATTATGTCATAGGGCTCACAAGACAACGTACTGCGTGCAGAAGTACGGCGACAAACAACCAGGTATCTGTCCCAGAATATTGTTCCGCGTGTGCGGTTCGGATGGGGCAACCTACGCCAATCCGTGCCTGCTGTGCAGTAGGCTGGGAAAGGACGGCGACATCCTCCATGAGGGCCGGTGCAAGAAGTTAGAATCACAACTTGATACCCTCATTTCACTATTAGTTATGCTTAGAATGTTATCATACTGCATGCTGAATGACTGTATGTCACAGTGATGGCAAGAAAACGTACTGCGAGCGTGCGTACGGCGACAAGCAACCGGAAGGTCCCTGCTCCAAGGAGGGGCACCCCGTGTGCGGTTCGGATGGACGACGCTACAGCAATCAGTGCCTGTTGTGCAGTGCGCTGGGAAAGGACGGCGACATCGACCATTCCAATCAGTGTCTATCAGATCGCTGAAGAAGCGCTGAATAATCATTTGATGCCTGTAAAATTCTTCTTGCTTTCAGTAAAAAAGCATAAATTACTTTCGGATGATGATTGACCACTACATACATACATAGTTGCATTTGATGCTCTTATTTCATTGAACCCAAGATTCCGTAGCAGTGATACAAGCACCGTGCGTGATCTACTTTCTTGTGAGCTATAATCATTTTGTTTTAGCAGTTGAATTTTTGGTGCATGAGTAAAAATAATTATTGAAGGTACAATGTGACCGCGATACGTACGAGTTACAACAGACGACCTCAAATTATATCAGTGCAACGGAATGTTTTCTTCGAATTTCCCCCAAGATCGATTCGTTATCACTTCAACATTTTCTTCGTTCAAATATGTAATAGTTTGAACCGATAAGTTTTGCAATGCAACGTTGAATATCATTTTTATATAGCCACGAGGGCATACGAAGACGTATCAAACGTGTCACTCGACAATCGTGAAGTCGTGGCTTTCCCTCGCGTAGGTATGCAACCTGCCACGTCAAAAACATCGCTGCGCGTATGTACAGTATGTGTGTAATTCATCAGAAGCATCAGAAAAAACGCCAAGCACGATTTTCACACTCAACGAAGTGCGTTTTATGTAACAAACAAGAGTCAGAAAATGACAAAGCAATACAGCTCAGAACCCGTTTCGGTTGTCGTACAAACAACATTGAATGAATGTAAATGAAAAATTCGAACTACTACTTCATCCAAAATGCAACCTATATTCCCAAAACAAAACAGACAAAATCCAAAAGAATCAACATCATTAATTGTAATCAGTGAGGAGTTCAGTAGCGAGTGCTTCTAATTCCTCCATACTCCTCAGGCTTCGCTCCGTCACTGTGATTGGGGCAACAGTTTGCAGTCGCCTGACCAATTTGTTGAACACGGGTTGCGACACTTTGGCTCCGCGGTGGCTCAACTGTAACAACATCTTGTCATCGATGGCATATAAATTTAAGACACGGAATTTGTAAGTTGCTTCGAAAGCCTGGTACCAACAGAAGCGAACTATGGGGTCATATTTGCGGATTGTTCGAAATCGCAAATAAAGTGCCGATTCTCGCATGTCCGTTCTATTTATATTCATTCAGAATTTGCATGGCACACTTTTTTTACATCAGATATTGTTGTTGTTATGTATTATTATTATTCATTTACTCATTAATTACTATTATTAGTCAGTGGTGTCAGTCGTTTTCATTTTATCCAAACCTAAACCAAAGTCTAAACATGAGTGGGAACAAAGGATCTGACCTGTACTCAAAATAACGTCAACAATTGGGACTAATTCATGCCAGCATAGTGTATGTATGTCAGTTTTAGTTTTCCGCATGCAAATGTGTTATAGTCAAAAACTAACTGAAATCACAATAATTGTTATGCACAAGCCTTTACTCGCACGTACCATTTTGTGCTGTGCGAGTCATGATGATCGTATTATCACCATGCGCCCGTGTCTGTTCCTGTTGGTCCGTTAGTGTGGTAGCGGGGTGAACCTTCACATGCGACTCTGGTTCGGCTGTTTCGAACTGAACAAGGTTTGTAATTGAGTATAGTCCGTCCACCGGCTCATGGCACTTTGTTGTTGCTGCTGGCTGGTTTGGTCCCTTCCTCCACGTTCTAATGAAAGAGAAATTGAGTGTGAGCGCTTTTGCAAAAAACTAAAAAAATAATAAAATGTGTCGAAAACGATTGAATTCGATCAAATTTAAAATTAAATTAAATTAAAATCTACAAAACACGTCGATTTCATAAAGACAGCAATTTAGGAGCAAAAATAATTTTTTTCGGAAACTCAATTTCTCTTTCATTAGAACGTGGAGGAAGGGAACAAGTCGGCCAGCAGCAACAGAAAGTGCCATGAGCTGGTGGACGGACGATACCTGTAGTATTTATGCACCACACCAACGTGACAAAAACCTCAACATTGAATAAAACGCATCAATATTCTGATTTCAGGTCCGACCGGTGCAACAGGTCATCATCAGTGTCCAACCCCTATTTCGCCACCCACAGTCACTCACCACATCCTCCATTTGAACATCCTCTTCAGTCATCGATTGTGCTGCCTGTTTGATCTCAATGGTTTCATCGCATTCTTGTTCAGGTGATGTTTGAAAACTCGAGTGCAACAACCCGGGGAAATCGACATCATTGACCGTAATCTGGGGCGTGGTGCAAAATTGAACTTCACTGCTGCCCTAGGGTGATATTTTCGAAACGGTGTAAAGGTCAGTTGGGTGTAAAGGTCGGTGGAAAGCTCGGTCGACAGCTCAGTGTGATAGACCTCGGTGTAAACTTGAAACATTCCACGTTAATAACTGGCAATGTTTCACGTTTACACCGAGCTACGCCGACCGAGCTTTCGACCGAACTTTACGCCGACCTTTACGCCCAACTGACCTTTACACCGTTTCAAAAATTCCACCCCTAGTTCCATAAACCATCGTTTCAATTCACTTGCATGCCTGATTCAGGCAACGGAGCATGCTCAGTGATGATGTGTTGGTGCCCCATCAGTCTACGCGAGCAGAAATCGAAAATGGGAATGCTGCTGCACAATTATCGTGCGGTAAACTAGCCATTCTTGTTATCATGCCCATCAGACACGCATGCACGGAATTTGATTTTACTCTACGATGCACAAAGTCAAAAAGAAAATAAAGCTTCGATTACATTGTCTAACCTGCACACTTGATTGTTCATTCAGTGGTACATCCTCGTCACAACTACTGTTCTCCTCCTTCTCAGTCTGCCCCATTGTTTGTGTGTCCCCCAAGTTGAGCACAATTTGTGCACCGTGTTCGTGATGTGTGATCACATGATGTTTGGCTTGATCGATCGATGCGAAATACGTCTGCGCACACACACTGCATTGAAAGGGCTTGCCCAGGGGGTCGTGCATCTGAAAAGATTATATAATTTACAAATAAGTTGTTCACGATTCCTTACACGCACGCAATATTTTTCCGCACTGAGTTTTCAGGACACAAAACTCGTAAATAAAACGCCAGGATTCGAAATAAGCGCTATGATGAGGCCATTGCGGTGCACTTGCACTGACGCTGACCTGGTACACAATCAGGGTCTGCGCCAAACTCATTCAGGCAGACAGCGGGCAATCAATATTCCGCGGCTTTTCAGACCCGGAAGTTCAGGCGCGACCTTTTCAGGACCAGTTTTTCAGGCCCGGCCGATTCAGGCCCACCATGCTTGACCCATTTATAGGCTTAGGCTTAGGTGGACGCGGCGGCGGCAATCCCCCAGGTCGCGGCGGTGATGGTCAAAAACGGGCTTATACGAATGTCAATTCAAACCGTGGCGGTCACATGAATCAGGTATTTTGAGTAAAAAATGATATTACTGTGCATCAGTTTCCTTTTTGCATTAGGCTCCAGCCGGGCCTGAACCTGTGCACCGGGACTGAATCGCCGCACAATATTAACTGGACAAAGAATTGAATGCAAAGATCTCATCATTCTACCAACCATAAAATCACCTATGCATATTCCACGCACCTTTCGATGTTCTTCCGAATCCGCCTGTCCACAAATGTCACACAATTTCTCGTCAGCGCCTGCCAGGGTCAAGTATTGCTGCAGTTTGGTTGATGTGGCATCAGACCTGGTGCTCATCGCCAGCGAAGATGTTTCAGAGAAACTATGACTGATCACAACATCACCAGTCTGTATCTAAAAGGTGGAAAGTTGTCAGTTTTGGTACTGTAAGAAGGTTCGGAAATGAGTATCATTGGGCACAGTGTTTCAGAGCTTTTGTTGACTTGCACATAGAGCAAACCCGCGCTTGTTATCATGCCCATTGCTCAGTGTAGGTCAAACTGATTTTACAGGTACATTTATACTACTAAAACAGGAAGACGTAAGTCTGTGGCCCCCTCCCTCGGGGGCACGGTTCAATTCTCACGGATAGCTTTGGGTATGCTAACGGGTTTTCGGATAGCCCAGCGTGCGCGGGCGCGAAGCTTTAACCGGGCCCCGTCTAGTTACTTAGCAAAACCAGACCAAAACTTACGACCACTGAAATATGCAAATTCAACTACTAATCAGATCAGACTCGGATACAGTAAAGCAGTTGTACTGCGCCGATGCCCTGAGAGACGATAATGCAGAGCAGCAGCGAGCTCTGCCCGTTTCGGCCTGTTTCACAGACAAGGCTGGGTGACTTCTGGCCAATTGACCTTCAAAAAAAAAAACCATCAGCCGGTCAGCTAAAAGTGAAATAAAAGTACAAAACTACAAAAAGTGCATACTGCATCTGAACACATACAGTATGTACATACATGCACAATGGCGGCATTAGGCTCGTCCTTATGTTGTTGTTCAAGATGTGCGTGTGCGCCCTTTTTGTATCTGAAGTACGTCTCGGCACACTCGGTGCAGCGGTAGTACTTGTTGGTTGGGTCGTGCAATTGGTCGTGGTATTGGGTCTTGACACTATTGCCAGCGTCATGCGAGGAAGACTTTGGTGTTGATGGGTTACCCTGAAACGGTTGTGGATAGTGGTCGGGGTCATTTTCTCGGTTTGGCGTTATTGATGATATTTGGAAGGTTTGACTTTCTAGTGCATACCAGCTGTTTGCTGAGCCTGTCGAAGCCTAATCTTAATATGCCTAAGTCTGAGCCCAGTCACAAGTCAAAGCGTAAGGGGGACTGGATGTGTACGCACCTGATTGTGTCTGAGCACCTGGGCACCGGGCACGTCCGCATGCCAGCGTTGAATGTGTGTCGCGGCGTTGTGTTTCTCCGCAAAGTACGACCGCGGACACACGCTGCACTGGTAGGGTCGACCTTCGGCAATGTGTCGTCGTGCGTGTCTCAACGGACCTTCGGACATCGGCAGGTTGCAGATTTCGCAAAGTCGGACACCCGTGGCTTGAGGGGACGCCTGTGTGACACACGAAAGCATGAGACTTGGGCACTGGTCGAAACTGCAGTGGCACCGTCACTGACCCAATCCGATCACTAAGGGCAAAGTCAAACTTGGTAACCGGGGCGGTCCGGCCTTGCTTTGGTCACGTGCGACTTTTGCATTGAGGATAATGCAGGATTTAGACTGATGTCACAGGGTGGTGCAAAAGCAGCTTCCCATTATTAACTGTGCGGTATTTATCCCCGGTATGCACATTTATACCTCATCCTGTTTGCTGTCGCAGTACACAGTTAGTTATCTTATGCTTAGCGTTTTCTGGCATAAATGAGCAAAAATGAACGAATGAGGAAAAATTATCACGCGCCGTACTCCAACATCAACAACAAAATACGTTTCACCGTTTTAAACGAGAATAATCAGCTCGTTTTTACAACACGAAGTACAAATTCCAACCAGCGTACAAGTTCTTCATTTTATGTCTGGGAACAACCGCAGGTCAAATTACTGGCATCAGTATATCTAATGAAATTATCACGTGCACCAACAGCTCCTAATGCTTGCTCACCTGATTATCACTATTGACCACTTTTGCATCAGGAACATCGTCATGCCATCGCGCCACGTGTTTCAATGCCTTATCCTTGTCCTTGAAATACGTTCGTGGACACACACTGCATTGGAAGAGTCGACCCTCCGGGTTGTGCATGCCACGATGCGAATTCGGCCCCGATCGCAGTGGTAGATTGCAGATTTGACAAAGTGCATAATTTCCCGCGGTGACCGGTTGCTGAAAATCATTAACAATGTGATCACACACGCCATTTAGTGCCAACGAAAGCTCAATACTTGAACTACTTTTGCTGCCCGCTGTATTGTACATGTACAGTATAATGTATACAGCAAATGTTTCATCGCAACAGCAGCCATCAAGTAACTAGCA
>JASAMV010003680.1:0-36121 GCA_030248065.1 Rhynchonema sp. JSB1_4
GCGAAAACCCTATATGCGATATTAACATTTCTGGTGTTCAATAACGTCTGGGCCCTGACTACTCTTTTGTGGAAAAAAAAAGGGAAAGAACGTTTTTACAAAAATGACAACTGTATCTTGCCCGCGATTGCGCGTGTGGGCACGCAGCGGGATGAAATTTTGTGTGGCCATTTTGGGGCACGGTATATACATTGTGTGCAAGTTTGAGCTCATTCGGTTGAGTATTGTTGAAATAGCGCACGATCAAAATTTTCAGAAAGCGCACTATAGGGAATGAACCATATGTCGCTTAGCATTACCATGCTAGCTCCGATCCACTGGCCACAGGTACGCACGGTGCGCAGGGACCTGAACAAATACAATGAGGATGCGGAGGGCGACCTGATTGAGAATGGCTGGAAAGTGGTCAGCGGCGATGTGTTTCGATTCCCAAACTACAGAAATGCACTGTGTGCCATTATTGGTTGGTTTGGGGGGTTGACTGTATTTTCGGCTGTTTTTACAACAGACAGGCACAATGCTGCGCTTGCACGAAACACAGGCAGTTGCGTTGACAACAATAGTATAAGCCGTGCGGGCAGTGGTGTCGTTGGGAAATCAAAAAGTCCGGATACCGGATACCCAAAATCCAAAATTTTCGGATACCGGATACCCAAAATAAAAAATCTCGGATACCCAGGGGGGTTGTTCAAAAAAAGTCAATTTTTTAAGAGGAAAATTGAGCAAAATCGGTGTTGAAGGCGCAAAAAATGGTCATTTTGGGGGTTATGCTTGCGCTAGCAAGCGATTTTGAGCATTTTGGAGGTACAAATGGGCGATTTTTACGGTTTTCGCAAAATTTTTAGGGTAGGATACCCTTGGACAAAAAGTCAGGATACCGGATACCCCTGGGTGAAAAATCAAGATACCGGATACCGGAGACTAAGGGGGGTAACCCCCCCCCCTTCTCCCCCCCAACCACACCACTGCGTGCGGGTGCGTGCAATCATAAGCCGTTCCGGCCAGGCAATACACGAAACGATTACACACGCTTCAACGTTAAAGCATTTCATTTCCAAATCTTACGTGGTAAAATGTTTTGTTCAGTCTGTAAATATGTGCACAACAGAAATATACAGTTAATATGTTAGTCGGATTCCAATTAACGACCAAATGACCCAAGACAACGACTAAAAATGTATCAAACAACATCAACAGTTCCATATTGTCCCACCCGGTCTTGTAACTGTGCTTCTGTCACTAATTTAGGTGCATGGTTTTATGTGTCATTGAGAGCAATAAACAAACAAACAAACAGTTCCAGTATTATTTTGTTGCTCAGGTTGTGGTTACCAATTCCTGGCAATCAGCGTCATTCTGCTCGTCATGGGCACGGTGCATCTGGTCAATTTGAATCAACGAGGCGAGGTCTACAAACTGACCGTGATTTTGTATGGATTCACAACGTGTTGGTTTTTTGGCATTCTTATTGTTTATCAGATCGTCGTCAGTGGAAATGTACCGACTGACCAAAACTGTAACCAAGGTAACTGACCATAGTAACACCCGCTTTTCCATCCAGGCCTTGCCGGTTACTTCAGTGCCAAACATTATCGAACGTTGAATGGAGATCGATGGGTGTGGAACATCAACTTTACGTGCGCCATATTTGCCTGTGAGTTTCAAATTGTAAAAAATATGCAAAATGAGTCGGTATAAAAACATATTTTTAATGTGTACAATCCGAAATCGTTTGTGGACAAAAAATGACTTTGTACGTCTGGGAATCGAACGAGACGTACAAGGTCATTTTTTGTTCACAAAAACGATTTCCGGGTTGTACGCGCGTTCCCGTTACCTTCAACTAACATCATACACCGCCACAACGCAAGTCCACACATTTGCCAAAAAAAAATTTTCTTCTCTGTGTACCTTTCAGTACCTCTCTTCATCGTTTGGGCCACTTTGAACACATTTTGGTGGGTGGGCGGTTCAACGCGCGCTCTGCCTTATGGAACCGTCATGTTGCTGCTTTTCATATGGCTTGCAGGTTGGGATACATAACTTTCACACGTCTTACGCTTTGTTTCACAGATGATTGGCTCTGCCGTGTTGCAACTGACTGTATTATAACAATCTTGATCCTGTGTGGCGCACATTCACAAAAACGTATAAAATGTTGAGCTCCTGCCATTGATTTGAAGCAGTGATGTTTTACTCGAGCAATCAGATCTGCTCGAGGTCCTTTTTGGAGGTCAATTGGCCAGAGGTTTTCGCACCGACGAGGCCTGGCCAGGGTTGGAAAAAAAATTTTTTTTAAACAAGTTTTTTTTAAAAAAAAAAATTTTTTTTTACAAAAAAAATTTTTTTTTTAAAAGTCTGAGATTCGGGGAAATTTTTACCAAATTTCCCTAAAAAACGCGCAAAATCGCGAAAAAATGCAACTTTAATTGACAAGTCACTTTTGTGACTTGGTTTGCATCACTTATCAAGGGTGTTTACGTCATTTCGGTACGATCCAACAGTCTGTGCTTGATATGGACCGATGATTGCTGCTCTGTGGTATCGGACACAACAGTTTGTGGCCGAATAAGCAAGATTCACTCATAAACCACACAGAATTGAGAATATAAGCTGCAGAAATACTTGTCGGGCAGCTGAATCAGTCGTATATGACCGACCTGATGGGGTATGACATCGAAGTACCATGTAGGCACATGCATACTGTGTCCCATGTACCAAGGGAAGGTATAATAACATCATTTGGGGTATCTTAGGTACCAAATACAGCCCCAATGGTGATTTTGTGAAGAAAATTTTTCGACCCTTGAGAAAAAATGACAAAAAATAACCCCCAAAAAGGCCATTTTTGGACGTTTTAGAACATTGTGGTCCCCCGAAAATTTTTAAAAAAAAATTTTTTTTTTTTTAAAAAATTTTTCAAAAATTTTTTTTTAAAAAAAAATTTAAAAAAAAAATTTTTTTTGCCCAACCCTGGGCCTGGCACCTCGCCCGTCTGTGAAAACAGGCCGAAACGGGCAAAACTCACTGCCGTTACATTATTAACAACGAGTAGTGAAGAACTGAGAATCAATCAACTGATCGATCCCTTTGACAGTCGGCTACCCGCTCACATTCGCTGGTGGCACGATTGGACGTCGCATGGCCGCCCCATTCGACACACCCTGTCGTACACGCTTGGTCGCGCGCGAATTGCCACAATTGCCTTGGTACCAGTCAATGGTCGTTTACGCTGCCATTGGAGGCTTTCTGTCGTTCAGGTATGGCGTGGTTGGGAATGTTGAATTATTGGTTTACGACGTATTATGGCACAATCTGGTTAGATAATGACATTCGCGCTCTGAGGAGATCCGGGTGCACCAGCATTGCATCCGCTTGGGGTATTTTTTTATTTATTAATTTATGGGTGAAGTTTTACGTTTACGGTTTGCGGCGCACACACACACACCCACACATACGGCTGGTACGTCAGCTAACCTTCTGAATATGAAATGCACCAAAACATGCCTGGACGCTCACGGCATAAATTTTCGAAATTGCCATGCGGGGTGCAGCAGCCGGAAGTCCCGGATCCCGTTTATCTCACAACTGAAGACCGTACACTGCAGGGTCCATCTTTTCAAATTTGTACACTGGCCAGTGACTGGTAGATCTGAAAATCCACCAGCCAGAATAACAAAAGCACTCGCCATCGTGAAAACTGGCCAGCAAAACCTCACAATGTCACCAGCCAGTTTGGCTAGTAAACTGCAAATCTACTAGCCAATCTGGAAATTTTACTGGCCAATGGCTTGGCTTGCAAATTTGATCAAAGAAGTTCCCGGTTCACTGCGCTGTGCTGCATAACTATTCGCACCCGAATTCCAGTTCAATCAGCGTCGAGCTATACTACATGCTATCATCTATCTGGGGTCACCAAGTCTACACCATCTACTACATCGTGCTCATCAGTCTATGCATCCTTGTGCTGGTCACCGCGTGTGTGTCTGTGGCCACCACATACTTTCAGCTGCAATCCGAGGACTACCGATGGTGGTGGCGCTCGATTATTACTGGCGGGTACGGTAATTGGGGGGGGGGGTTACGGTAGTTGTTCGGTTATGGTAGGTCTTGGTCCAATCGCTCTCACCCGCGTATCAAATTCTGTGATCGAAAAGGATGGCGTTTTTGTGTTATGGTATGGAGTTTTGCGATCTGACCGGCATAACAAAGTGTTCCCGCCATTTGTGGTGTGCATCTTTTACGATGATCGAAACCTGTCGACTTCCAAACCTAGCACCAACCTTCGTAATCTTCACTAGTTTGCAGGTTGAGTCCATCAGGTTGAGTCCATCCAGTGTGCGAGCAAAGGGTGCAAGGCCAATTCAAACATCAGTGTTCTTTTTGACATTTTTACTGGCTCAGTGAGCCAGTGAGAATTTGTAATGCGCCTGTAGATTTTGGCAACTAGGCCGGTAGAATTGACGGACGGGCAAATGAGCAGAGCATATTTGAGCAAGACCTCTTTGAGCAAGTGAAAAAGAGCAGAGTCCAAACGAGCAGAACCTAACAACGAGTAAGGAGTTGCTCAAACTGGCCTTGTTCAATTGTCCATCCGCCGAAAATAATATATCCGGAGCCGGAGCCCGGTATGTCGGGCAAATGAGCCAGTGGGTCATTTTTAAGAAAAACCCCGATTCATCCTATTTTGCAGCTCGACCGGTTTCTACGTGTTTCTGTACTCGGTGTACTTCTACTTCCGTCGGTCGGACTTGACTGGCCTGCTACAAGCACTACAATTTTTCGGCTATGCATCGTTGTTGAGCTATGCGTTCTTTCTGTCGCTGGCCGCGGTGTCTTACTATGCATCGGAGCAGTTTGTGCGGTATATTTATTCGAATGTCAAGACGGATTAGACAGTGAAGGCAAACTACGCCAACATGAGACTGATTTCGGCGGTGGTGCACTTGCAAAACGCAAAGAAAACTAAAATCGTCACGCACCAGCTTGTATTCGACAACGTGTTGTGACGTACAGCGTTTCCCAAATCAGCAGCCACGTCTGATTCTTTCACCACTGCCACCTCCGAAATCTGGCTCGTGTTGGCGTAGTGTTACCATATGTAGTTACAGTTCGCCCTGTTAGCGGAACCTACAGGTATTTTCATGCTTAATTTAATCTGTCACCATTACATACCGGATACAATAGCAGTGTATCCAGTCACCATAAACGGGGTAGACTGTAATAGTTAAAGATGGACCTTGCTCACAGAGTGCAATTATGGAATTATTAGTGGCATTATTTTTTAGTTCAGTCCCGCGCAGCACACGCAGCTTAGTATCATTCAATCCACGCTCTGCTTGCGGGTGCGTAAAGTTGCATTTCCATCCACGGCGAATGTAGTGAATGCTTTATTTTATTGAGCGTTGTGTAGACTGCTCCATTTTTTGTCTGGACATATTTTGAATTTCGAAAACTTGATTGTGCCTTTCCAACCCGGCTTTGGATGTCTGTAGTGTTATCGAAATGTTTTGTCTGCAACGATTTTATTTATTGAACATGGGAATTGTTTCAGACTGCTTTCGCTGATAGGAAAACGTTTTATAAAAGTATTTTGATGAAAATAGGCCAACTGAAGTTTTTTTGTTGATAATGTGCCAATCTTAGTATTGCCATTGTGATTAATTCGTGTTTGTGCATTACCAATGGTTGTGTGTTTGAACTTCTTTCCACTGTATTGTATCTACTGGAAATCTCTATTGCATCTTTGTTTGGGCTTCAGTTTTGTTGCACCACTTTGCCAGTTGTCTAACATACGCTTAGCTACTGAACAAATCTTTCACATTCCGAAGTCGTTGCCTTATTGTATCTGTGAGTCAAACAAGAACACTACGTGTCATTGCATATTGCTCGTCTGTTTTCACTGATATTTGCATGGGTCGTATCGTAATACTATCTCTGTATGGTTTCCGTTCCATGGAATAAAGTATTTTGTGTCTGTTGTAGTAAACATAACCCTGTTTTACTGAACAAAGACTGGTTATAATAATTATGATACGGAGATTTACAGGTCCAAAGAGATTAGTCATCAAATTAAACCATCAAGGAACTTCACATTCTGGACCACACTGTAAACCACAAGACGTAAAAAGCACCAAGCTTCTGCATAAAAATTAAACCGTAAGCAAAGCGTACAGTCTCAAACATCATTGCAGCAATAGTAAGAGCCGCTAAAAGTGGTCACAATAATTCTCCAAGCTTGGTGGTAGCCCATTCAAAACATTGAAACCGGTAACAAAACGTAAACGTGGCGGCATTTTGAATCACAAAATAAATACCAACAAGAATCCTTGGCCTTTTTTAAGTGAAAATTAAAATACAATACAAAACCACACAATAATTTTCATCATAACAACACATGAAATGGAACTCACGAAAAAATAGCGAGATTAAAAAAACAGAAACGTACTTGAGATGATACGATGGATATAAATCACGATGGTATGTAATGTTGTCGAGTCACAATCACGCTTGTGGAATGGGCGAAATGTGGCATTCGGATACTTTTACTCGACAACCACTGAAAAGAAGAAAACATTTGTGCCGCACCACTTTATCATCGGTTCTCTGGTCGCGTGACTGGCTGGTCCTGTTGAAATGGCCAAACCAGAACCACATATTTTTCGGATACCGAAAATGAAAAATTTCGGACACCGGGGGAGGGGGGATTAAAAAATGCAAGATACCGGGTACTAGGGGTAGCCCTAGACACCACTATAGTGTCCGCCTCTGCTAACATTAACATACCTCGAAAATACCTCATTTGGGCTTTCCCACTCCTGATGCACTGCGGTTCTTTATCGTTTTTTCTCTTCGGTTTTTCTCGAGAAATATAAAAACCCGGTTTTTCCTCCAGTATAGCAAATCGAACACAATTTTTTTCTCACAGAGAGTCAGGTGACCCAGACAGGTCTGATCATCAAAAGTTTCCAAAATGATATATCATAGACCAACCGGTGACTCCCGTTTTGACATCGACCTTTTCAACATGATGAAGATTGGCATTCGCCGCCGCCGCAACCGCCTCCTTCACCGTCTCCTTGTATTGCTGTTTGATCGCCTGGTCGCGATGTATTTCTGCGCAAAATTGACTGTTTTCGCAGTTCTCTTACAAATCACTGGTTTCTTGCCGTGTGCGAATCAAAACAAAGACAAAATTCTGTCTAGCACACAACCAAATGCACATTTGCAAGCGTGGAATCATTTTGTGTTCGTTCGTTGCTGAGCGAAACATCAACCATCCCGAAAAAATGTCTATCCGGCTTTTTGCCAGCTTCGGCGCGTCAGGTGATGTTTTTTTAGGTACTGCTCTCTCGGACTCGCTCTTTTTTTTGCTCAGACTAGCTTTGCTCAATTGCCAGTGCGCCAATCAAACGGCGTCTTGTTGTCCCAAATTTGGCACCAACAACATTACTCATCAGAGAGCTATGTCAAGCCAATCCGATAATCTCACATCTCCCGCAGCAGCGGGAGCTAACCGCAAAAAAATCCTAATAAAACGCCAAAACGATGCCATGAGCGCGGCGGGCTGATATCCCCCTCAATGAAATAAAAACGCCAATCTTTTGAACCAACCTTCCGCGGTCGGTTTCAACATTTTCACTTCCGGTTCGACGTGACTGAGTTTGTGTTTGTCGAAATGTTCAATAGCCGATTTGTGCACCTCCTTCTCGTGCTTGACCGCTTCGTATTCTGGAAGAACAAGAAAAGAGTCTTTGTTGAAATTTGCCTGTGATTTTTCCTACAAGCACAGAAGACAGGGTTAGCTGGTTTATTGCGTCGGGACAAACTCAATAATACACACACGGAAGAAGGTCAACTGGAAGAAGCATGATGAAAATACGGGATATGGAGTTTACGGACGTGAAATAAAGTGCAAAACAGGGGTGCAAGTTACGGGAATGAAAAATAAATACAATACCAGCAGTGTAGTGGCAGGCAAATGGTTGCAAGGTACCCTTGGGGGGGATGGATCCAGATGGTTGCAAGGTACCCCCCTACCCAGCCTCCGGAAGGTTGCAAGGTACCCCTGAGGTCCGAAAAAAGGGTGTTTTTTGCATGCATTATACTGCAAATTTGGCCGAAAAATAGGTACTTTTTTGCATTTTGGTCGAAAATTTGCCTAAAATACCTATTATATGGAGGTTTGCGCGCGGAGCGCGCGAATTTTTGGGGTTTTGAGGTCGAAAAACACCCATTTTTGCCTATAAAAACCATAAATTGATGGTTGCAAGAGGTACCCTCCGGGGTGGTTGCAACTGCAAGGTACCTACCCTTCCCCCCCATCCCCCCCCAAGGGGTGGTTGCAAGGTACCTACTCCTTAGGATCCCCCCCAGCCACTACACTGAATACCAGTACAGGAAAGAGTGAGAAGGTGGGAAAAATCGCGGACACACAGAATATGCAAAGAACAAAGAATGAGCAAGCAAAATTAATAAATGGCATAAAACGCACAGAAGAACGAAACAAACTAACAAACCATCTTTGGAAGGCATGACAATTTTCTCGGCCGGTTCAACGTTTTTGAGGGCGGATTTGTCAAACGATTCGATAGCTGATCGGTGGTGTTCCTTTTCTTCTTGAACGTGCTTCCATTCTGTAAGAGAAAATGTAAATGAAAATGGGTAGGTTATTCTCCCCGCAAACCAATTGCCGCAAAACACAAATAGAGTGTAAACACGAGTTTGGAGTCAAAGAAAAAAAACGGTCCAAAAAATCAAAATTTGCAGTTTTTCTGGGGAACCGTGTTTTTTTTGTTTAAATGGACATAAACCCTCTTACAAACGCATTTTAGGGGGTATTATTGGCAAAAATTTTTGAAGCTCAGTTAAATAGAGCCAGACGTGCGCAACAGTGGCAGCAGGGCGGTGTTAAAAATAGGCCCAGGCCCACGGCAGAGGTGTCAATCGGGGTTAGGTCGGCCCGGCCCGCAACCCCGAAGGTTTGGGGGTGGGGTTCTAACAATGGGGGTCAATTAATGGGGGTTCTATTTTTGATTTCGAGCCATTCAGTATGGTTCAATTAATGGGGGGGTTCTATTCCGTCCGACAATACGGTAATACCAAAAACATAAATATAGGTAAATGCCAAATGGGCAAAATATTTTCAAACACCCCCGTCCATAGTAGTGGCTGGGGGGGGGGGTTGGGGGGGGTTACCCCCCCTCTCAGTACTTACCTACCACAAAACCCGAGGGGGGGGGGGTTGGGGGGGGTTGAGTACTTACCTCTCACAACTCCAAATCATACCTCTCACAAGCAATTTTATACCTTTTTAAGGCAAAAATCGGTGTTTTTCGACCTTATTTTCCCAAAAATCGCGCGCTCCGCGCGCAAACCCACCCATAATACCTATTTTTAGGCGATTTTCGGCGAAAATTTTGAAAAAGTACTATTTTTACCTCAATTTTTGGCCAAAATTGTATCACAAAAACGGTGTTTTTTCGCCTTTTTGGGTGACCAAAATCATACCTCTCACGCTTCCGGTCCCAACCCCGCATCATACTTACCTCCCACACATGGGCCTGCCACTACACTGCCCCCGTCCCACAAACCGTTACTATCTGGCAGCACCGTCTTGACGACGGGCTCTTGATGCCTCAGCTGGACGCCCTCAGCAATGTTCTTCTGCAGTTCGCTGGGCAACGTCGGCGATTTCGGGACTTCGGCGGCCATCTCGTCTATTTCAGGCGGAAAATTCAATCAGGAAATTTTATCAATCTGAAATTTGGGTTATCTATCATTGTTTATTTTCAAACCTGCCGTAGACTGCCTTTATTATTGTCAAACAGTTCATAACTGTAAGACGATCGATCAGACGACCAAAATGGAAAAATTAAATTGACTGCAATCGCAATCGAAACAAAGAAAAACGAACAATCCATTCCAAAGAAAATCTACTGTATCTGATCGCTTGATGTTTTGAAAAATTATCCTCCACCCGGTGACCCCACTGAGTTTGAACTTTCATCAGTTTCTCACATTTGCAATGGGTTTCGATCGTCGAATTTTGGTGCATAGTGGTGCATTATGTACTTTCCCCATAAACAAGACCACACCAAAGCAGGGTGTACAGTTTGAACACTGCACGCACACAGAATAAACGACCAGACCTTTTGCAAAAATAGGAAAGCCTGCGCGAAAATGAGTAATTTTGCGAGAACATAAAACAAAGAAACGCTGATACTGAGCCAAGCACAACGACAAGGGCAGTAGATTAGCATTAGCGCGCGAGCGGAAATGGTTCAATCGAAAAATAAAGCAATAAAGCCAAAAAATAAACAGAATACCCATTGTGAAAAAGCGCAACCATTGAATGACGAAATAAACACAATTTGGAGGCAGGTGTTCTAAAAATAGCGTAAATTATACCTACCACCACGTTCCTTATAATCCTAAAACCAACAATAAATAACAAAATAAAATCGAGAGGAGCCCAATCGATCAACCTTTTTATGCAATATCGCCAGTGCGCGTTACTAACTGGGGCTAAAGGACACGGACACTAAAAATATCAAATCATTTTAGATGACAATCAAGCCAGCGCTGGTCACATGGCTGACTGATAGACTAGGCATGGGATTCTATTCAAAAGAGAAAAACGTGATCGTGTATTTTTGGCAAAGAGACAAGCTACGTTTTTCAATGGCTGGCTAACATGTAACCGGTTCGGGTTTAGCACCGCTCCGCTACACATTTTGATGTTATGTGATGTCTTCGAAAATGGAAAACACCCGCTCGATTTTTCAACAAACGCGTATGGTTTGGAAATATATGTGGTGAGTTTTTTCCACTCTGTGTATGCGTGGAAAAATAAAAAAGGTATTCTGCGTGTGTGAGAGAGCAAAAATGTTGAATCTTTGTGCTGTTGTTGTTGTGCGTGTTGAGCACAAGCTGGCAATGAATAAAACAGCACGGTGAAAAGCAGCAATGAGTAAAACAGCGGCCTTGTGAGAACATTATCCCGGGCTCGAAAAAAAACAACCTGGCTCGTGTGAAGCGGAACATGGTTCATAAACGGCGTGTGATTCAACATTTTTGCTTGGAGTATAAAGTTCAGACAGGGAAATTGCATTCCAAGCAAAACTATCTCTCCTTTTCGCGCCCGCTGTTTCTTCCACCACCCATACACGCAATCGCGCAAGAAAGCTGTCCATTGCACATGCCCGGGAGAAACACATACACGCGTGTACGTACAGTATAGAGGCAAAGGGGATGCACCGAAAACAAAGTGCTCTACGCTCACCGACCAATGCAACATCGCGAAAGAAGACGAACACTCAGCTACTGGGTACTAAGCACCGTTCAATATTAAAACAGCAAATACCAAACTGTGCAATCTGTGTATGCTTTGATTTCTCGCGCACGGCTGTCTGTGTGTGCTACCAGAAAAACTGTAATGCACACACACAGCGCAAATACTAAACCGATTTTTCGCTCGCACACCACAAAGAATCTGGCACGAAATCTGTTGTGCTACAGGGTGGGGTCTACTATTACATACTGGTGTTCGTTGCTCTCGCTCGAGGAATCTGTGATCACACGCATGTCGTGGAAATAAAAGAAATCTGAATTTTGGTACACAACGCGTCGCAGCACTTGAAAAACTTGCCAATTCTTCTCATTCAAGACAAAGTTCTGCATCGGCCAAGAGATATTGTTTCCGTTTGCCATTATGAAGTGTATACAATAGTTAGAATTGATAAACGAATTGTGAAACGGGAAGAGAGAGAGAGCACTATCTTGTCAGATAGAAAACTGAACTCGTATACGCACGGCACTAATATATTTAGAATATACTCGCATTATGAATCGACCAACCCGGGTGTATGTATTTGTGCAATGTATTTGAAGGCTGACGTTATATACCACCGGGTCGGGTCACACACACTGTGTAGTGATACAGCCAGAGTGATGAGTCAGACACACACACACACACACACACACACACACACAAATAACAAAATATTAGATCGGGTTGGTTTGCGAGATATAACGACGACTACAAAAATAACACGTGGGTATAATACACGGCTGAAACACACGCTGCGTCATTCTTCGTTCCTTGGAGCAGGGTTGGATTAAAAAAAAAAGTAAATGTTGTAAAGTAAAGTTGGCCACTTTTTTTATTTTAAAATTTTAAAAAGTAAGTCCACTTTTTTTTATTATTTTTCCCCTTTTTTTCGTTATTTTCTCACTTTTTTAAGGTAAAAATGTATGTTTTCATGCGTTTTATTGCTCATCATTCTCAAAAAATCGCCTGCGGCGCTTATATTTCAGTTTAAAACGGCGTTGTAATGGACTCATACAGTTCCTAGACATCCCAACAATCGCACCACGTATAATATAGGACACCCCATACCGTATACTGTGCAGTTATTGAGCTATCGACGTAAGCTATCGACAGACTCCACGTTGCTCGCCTATTTGCAGTTGTGTGGATTTGTCATTTGTTGCTTTTGTCACACAACATGAGTGTGGTGTAGCTCTTTATCTCTCTTCAAATTTATCCCCAAATTCACAAACAGAAGGTTGGTCTTCCTTTTGTCATTGTATGTATGCCCACAGAGTTACCTTCGGGCGGGTTCTCAAAGTTGTGACCAAATGGGCTAGATCGCAGGTGATCGACATAAACATGCAAGTCAGTGGAGAAGTTCTCTTTAGTGTCCCTCAAAACATACCTAAATAACATGATTTCAGAAATTTCATTTTTCTAGAAACCAATTTTTTGGGGGTCCGGAATAAAAAAAAGTGATTTTTAAAAAAAAATTTAAAAAGTTTTTTTTTTAAAAAAAAAGTTCGATAATAAAAAAATTTTTTAATCCAACCCTGCCTTGGAGGCTTTTCATGATTTTTTTTAGTATGCTGGCGCTGTTCTCTGTGAGTCATCGCTCAGGCTCACTGGGGCCTCCCAGGAGCCAGAGGAGCCTAGCGCCCCCTCTTTGGTCAAACGGGCCACCATCATGGAAAAAGAAGGAGAATAGACCCAAGATCGCGGGATTCTCACTCTGATACAGTTCAAGGGGAAGAAATTACGTGCTTCGCGCGTCAGATACACCCGTTCCCTGAAACTTGACTGTTGCGCGTGCAAAAAGTGCAGCTCATGTTCGTGTGGTATCTGCGGCTTGAAATCGCCCAGTAATACTGGACTACACTGCCCACTTGTACTGGATATGTTATATTACTTGAGAAAAACGATTTTTGAAAAATCGCAAACTTGCACTGCGTAAAAATGACTTTTGGATTTGGCCCCCATTGGCCGAAGGCCGGATCCGCCATTGCCCAGGTTATAAGATTGTCGAAGTTATACACCAGAATAAACACGACTATATCCCGAAAACAACACCAATGATGTCCGGTTGTGAAAGAGTTTACCAAATCAGGTCAAGTATCATGATGTAGACAACTGGAAGTTACAGCTGACGCAACCGTTTTGTCAGTCAACAGAAACATTTTATAACATCATGCTTTATGTTTCGGATTTCGAGTTTTTTTCCAAAAAAACGAAACCCGACGATGCCATCAGGAGCGGACCTCGGAAGAGCCAGAGTACGGCGCCGCGCACTTCGGATTTAGACTGGAGCAAACTCAGGGTGGCCCGACGTTTGGTAAGATGACCGTATACTTACTGAGAACGGAACGAAAAGTACCCCAAATTGCTTGATGATTTTCACTCTTCTTCTTCTTCAAATCTTCAAACAAAGCGGGTGGCGCTCGCTGCAGTTTCAAATGCTCATTGAATTCCAGAGTTAGCCGGCGCAACAAACCAATTTCTTGCTTGCCTTTCCTTCAAATCTGGAAACAAAAAAATACTTATCGCCCCCAGTGAATGATTATAGTTGGGATACAGTTGCAGAACAAAAGAAGAGGGGCATATAGCCCTTTTTGTATTGTAAATGCATGCTTTTGGTCCTCCTTAACACATTAATCATTGTTATCTTTGACACATTACCGTTTACACGCAAATTATTCTGATTATTTGACAAAAACAAACAAACATACTGTATTCTCAACAAAACAGTGCATTAAGGAGGGTTTTTTGGAGCCAAGTTTGCCAGCGGCGTTCGCCTACTGACGAGCCCTGGAACCTCGGTCTGTCCACGAAAGCAGGGCGTTGAACATAAAAACATTACTCCACTCAGTCCGCTAGGTGGGACTTATATCGCGTAAATTGGAGAAGGTGCTTTTGAAGTGGCAGCCCCCCATATGCAGTGAAGTCAGATTTCATCAGTCTGATCGGAGTAGCTGCTGAAACGGAGTTCTCTCTTGCCAAGAACAACCATTGTTACATCATGATACACAATGGTGTTTTTGTACAAGGGGGTCAAATATCCTTTGACGTTTCTGTTGCGTATACGAATTGAAAAGAATTTCGGATCCGTTTCATGCACAGTCATTCATTGTTGGTCTGTTCTGTTCTGCGACGTCGAACATGCGGCTGGTTTATGTTAGCATCGCGTCTACGCTGAATACTGCTACTTCGGACTACAGTCTACCCTGTATATAGTGAGGCCGAGCTTCTAATCAACCCCTTAGGATAGTTGAACCACAATTTTGGTTTCCATTAATCTGACATATAGATGCTTCAAACTGCAACTTTACGCGTGTCTGACGTTTTGGTACCGGCGCTTCCCGATCAATTCATTGTTCCGAGGGAGCACTGTCTAAGGATGGCGCGTGTGTTCGTTTTTTTTAAAGAACTATCCATCTGCAGTTGTTCTAATCCATGGCTAATTGTATTGTCGTTGACACAGTAAATGATCTGAGTCAGCTGCTGCGGCTTCCCTGGCAGAGCGGCACATGGTGCAACCACACACAACCAAAGGGAACATTATATTGTTTCACTTGCTATTCACTCGAAAACCATCAGAGCCCCCCCCCCCCCCGCACATTGGTCCAGATTAAGATTGCGCAAGAGCATAGTTTAACATCATGCGAGTTCACCACGAGATCCGGCGGTGGCTTGCATTTGCAACTGTGGTTCACAGCGGTGTGCCTAACAGCGATCCGCAAATCAGCTGCTATGCATAAAATTCAGTCTGTCACCAAAATTAGTCCCGCCGAATCAAGGAAACTCGAACAAGAATGCGGATAAACCAGTGGTTCTCATCACGTTGTGAAGATGCTCGGCGGAGGAATGTTCGATCCGAACGAATTTGCGTTCGCCGTTGCGCTCACACGTGGACAAAAAGGCATACGAGACCTGTGCCGTTAGCAAAATATATTCAAACTGTAATGTCACAGGAGGTCTTCTACTGGCATAGTAAATTTCCCAATTCGCTGCCGTGCACTAACGGGCGCCCCATAGTTAATGCTCAGATCTGAACCCGAAAATCTACTTTGAAACATTCGGGCAGCAGACGCACAGACAGCTTGCGAGCCAGCCAGGCAGCGGTGAGCAATGTTTCACAACTGAGCGCGGTTAGCGTCTCCAAGTTACAAGCATTTACTTCCATGCCTGCCATGTCAGACATTATCACAATAATCATAAAATGGCTCCGGACAGATAGACCCGAAATCCGAAACTCAAACATACGAAACATTTTAGGCTGTATTTATACAGCTGTACCGCCCAGCAACTGTGCACACGGCTCCGAAAAGAAAAATGTTTCGCATGTTCGGGATTCGGAAAATTGCTTTGAAAATTGAAAAAACCCGAATAACCCGAACATGCGAAACATTTTCTCTTCAGAACAATCTGCACTGATGCTGGGCGGTACATGCTGTATAATACGATCTAAAATGTTTCCTATGTTCGGGTTTCGGGTTTCGTGGCTATCTGCGCGAGCCCTAAAAATAGGCAATCGTCAAAAACCGTCAGGATTAAAAATCCCGCGATCCAAAAACTGTGAAAACAACAAATTAGCCGTGATTTTGACTTTAGTAGTGCACTTTCTGTACAAAAGGTTCAAGTTGATATTTGGAACCGGTCTCAGTCGGGACTAATAAAATCGTCGATAGCCCCAGCGTGTTACTCGGGTGCGAAAACGACATATGCGATATTAATATTTTTTGTGTCAGGTAACGTTTGGGCCCCGGCTAGTTTTTTGCCAAAAAAGGACATTAACTCGTTTGCAAAAATGTGACGCTGTATAACTTGCTCGCAACCGCGCTTGCGGGCACTCACTGGGATGAAATTTTGCTTATGGCCGTGGGGGTCACGATATATACTGTATGCTCAACTTTGGGCTCTTTAGGACAAGTTCTGCTGAAATGGCAGAGGCTTTCAAATTTTCCGCGTGCGCACTGAACGGAATGAAGCATTATGTTGCGTCGCACTGCCGTGCGAACTCCGGTATCTCCCCGGAAGCAGCAAACTTCTACATATATAAAACGGAAACTTTGTCTATGTCGGTGTGTAACCGCGGTGCTCAATTGACGTGTCGCGGAAGCATCTTCGATTCTGGGATTCTTTTGTTTTTTTGTTCTTAGTACAACCGCGTGTATTTTTGTGCGCGGGCATACCTGTTGAATTAGTGACTCGGTTAGTGCTTAAGCGTGACTCGGTTGGAGGCGTGCGAAGTACAGCCCTTCAAATGAGGCGTGCGAAAGAGAAATTGCGTCAAATGCGGCGTGCGACGTACAGTGAGGCGTGCGAAAGACATCCGACACAAAATGAGGCGTGCGACGTACAGTGAGGCGCGCGAAAGACAGACGGCGTCAAATGAGGCGTGCGACGTACAGTGAGGCGTGCCAAGTACACTGAGGCGTGCCAAAATCAGCCAAGATGAGGCGTGCGAAAGACAACCGACAGAAAATGAGGCGTGCGACGTACAGTGAGGCGTGCGAAAGACATCCGACGTCAGATGAGGCGTGCGAAAGACACCAGACGTCAGATGAGGCGTGCGAAAGACATCAGATGTAAGATGAGGCGCGCAAAAAACGTATGACATCAATTGAGGCGTGCGAAAGACACACCCACTTCAAATGAGGCGTGCGAAAGTCACCCCCACTTCAAATGAGGCGTGCCAAGTTCATTCGTGTAATATGTACCACTGACATCTGCAGTGGCTTGTACCATGCTGACATATGATGCGGCGTACCAAGTATAGGCAATCCATCGGCTCATGGCACTTTTTATACACACAACGCATGCAGCAGCAGCACACGCCATTTTCTAAACAAAATGCAAACTTTGAGCGAGTGTCATACTTTGATGGCCGCTTTTTAATTAACTCCGTTTTCATTAGCTGCTTGACATAACATTTTTCTGCATTATTACAAAATTTGGGGATGTTTCAAAGGATAACTGCCGAAAATACATGCATTCATTGATGGCAGTAATGTAGCGTGCAGCCTGTGTGTGTGGAGTGCCATGAGCTGGCGGATTGCCTATACGTTTAGAATGAGGCGTGCGAAGTACATCGGACGTCAAATGAGGCGTGCGAAGTTCGGATTTTCGAAACTGGCTTGTAAAGGCTCGTAGAGCGATTCTGAAATCAGTTCTGGAATCGATTCATTTTTGCGTGGTTTATACTTTTTTCAATTAATTGAAGTCCTTAATTGATTCCGGAATTTAATTCGGAATCAAAAAATCACCGATCGATCGGTCACCGCCGATCCGGATCAGCGACCGTTGCTTGCGGTGCTGTTCTTATATATGCATTTGGCGAAACATTTTTGCCCGTCAGTGCACTAGTGTGTTGGTGACTTTTAGAGTGAAAATCCTCGATTGGGCGGCAGAATACCGTTCAAAACTTGCTATGAACATAAACAACAACATATATTGTGCCTGCAAAATACACTTGCGGCGCGCAATGTACAGTGAGACAAAAACGACAACAGTATGCGATGTAACATTTGTTTTGTGCCTCGCACGCCTCAATGTACATTGCACGCTTCAAATCGCATGTTTGTGGACGTCCACGGCGATGTTTAGACTGTGTTCTGACAACTGATCGAACTTCAGCAAACTAAAATTCTCCAATACACTAGTGCACTGGCCGGGCAAAAATGTTTCGCCAAATGCATATATAAGAACAGCACCGCAAGCAACGGTCGCTGATCCGGATCGGCGGTGACCGATCGATCGGTGATTTTTTGATTCTGAATTAAATTCCGGAATCAATTAAGGACTTCAATTAATTTAAAAAAAGTATAAACCACGCTAAAATGAATCGATCCCAGAACTGATTTCAGAATCGCTCTACGAGCCTTTACAAGCGAGTTTCGAAAATCCGAACTTCGCACGCCTCATTTGACGTCCGATGTACTTCGCACGCCTCATTCTAAACGTACTTGGTACGCCGCATCATATATCAGCATGGTACAAGCCACTGCAGATATCAGTGGTACACAATACACGAATGAACTTGGCACGCCTCATTTGAAGTGGGGGTGACTTTCGCACGCCTCATTTGATGTGGGGGTGACTTTCGCACGCCTCATTTGAAGTGGGGTGATTTTCGCACGCCTCATTTGAAGTGGGTGTGTCTTTCGCACGCCTCAATTGATGTCATACGTCTTTTACGCGCCTCATCTTACGTCTGATGTCTTTCGCGCGCCTCATCTGACGTCTGATGTCTTTCGCACGCCTCATTTGGCGTCGGATGTCTTTCGCACGCCTCATTTGACGTCGGATGTCTTTCGCACGCCTCACTGCACGTCGCACGCCTCATTTTGTGTCGGTTGTCTTTCGCACGCCTCATCTTGGCTGATTTTGGCACGCCTCAGTGTACTTGGCACGCCTCACTGTACGTCGCACGCCTCATTTGACGACGTTTGTCTTTCGCACGCCTCACTGTACGTCGCACGCCTCATTTGACGACGTTTGTCATTCGCACGCCTCACTGTACGTCGCACGCCTCATTTGACGTCGTTTGTCTTTCGCACGCCTCATTTGGCGTCGGATGTCTTTCGCACGCCTCATTTGACGTCGGATGTCTTTCGCACGCCTCACTGCACGTCGCACGCCTCATTTTGTGTCGGTTGTCATTCGCACGCCTCATCTTGGCTGATTTTGGCACGCCTCAGTGTACTTGGCACGCCTCACTGTACGTCGCACGCCTCATTTGACGACGTTTGTCTTTCGCACGCCTCACTGTACGTCGCACGCCTCATTTGACGACGTTTGTCATTCGCACGCCTCACTGTACGTCGCACGCCTCATTTGACGTCGTTTGTCTTTCGCACGCCTCACTGTACGTCGCACGCCTCATTTGACGACGTTTGTCTTTCGCACGCCTCACTGCACGTCGCACGCCTCATTTGACGACGTTTGTCTTTCGCGCGCCTCACTGTACGTCGCACGCCTCATTTGACGACGTTTGTCATTCGCACGCCTCACTGTACGTCGCACGCCTCATTTGACGACGTTTGTCTTTCGCACGCCTCACTGTACGTCGCACGCCTCATTTGACGACGTTTGTCATTCGCACGCCTCACTGTACGTCGCACGCCTCATTTGACGACGTTTGTCTTTCGCACGCCTCACTGTACGTCGCACGCCTCATTTGACGTCGTTTGTCTTTCGCACGCCTCATCTGAAGGGCTGCACTTCGCACGCCCCGACCGAGTCGCTAATCCAACAGGTATGTGCGCGGGTAAATTCTTGGCCTTTATTGTGATGCTATGCACGTGTGTGCAGGGGTTGAAAATGAATTGGGATTTGCTTTTTTGCTACACTTTGTTGTTTTTTGGATCTATTGGGCTCCTCGGAACAACAAGCGACAGCTTTGTGCTGGCAGACTGGTTGCAATTGTCTAGGTGCATAACAAGTCTGTTTCCAGCATCACTGACTGGCTTGCTTCACCCCAAAGTCGCAGGCTAATTGTAATCTCGTTGACATGCCTTAACCCGCAGCAAAGCGATCTACACGACCTCCATTTGACCTTGGTAGGCGCGTGTGCCCCAATATTCTGTTATTGTCTCAAATGCTTATCACTTCACGTCGCCTGCAGCACGTACAGTTTAGCATTAGTCGTATGCGTTAATGACAATGCAATCAACTTGGAAAACAGATCTGTGTGCCATTTTTATCAACGACATTACAATAAGGCAGCTCTTAGGGCGGATATGTCAGATATTTTGAGGTCACGCTCAGCGCTACGGAAATAAGAACACAATGGGGAAATAGAGCATCGTCGAAAGTACCAGAAAATAAGGTTTTTAAATTTTTTAACTCATGGCTAGCTCCGTGACAGGCCTAAAAATCCATTAAATGGCCGCTAAATTAGGTGGTTGTATTCATCGCCAGAATTGCGACACATAAAGGCCACAGATTGTATCGGATTCGAAACAAAAAATTGAGAGAAACGTCTGGTTTAACAACCTATCATGGTCCGAAGACCCCAAGGTCTACAGATCTATCTGGGTGGCCATACTAATCTGAATACGATATTCAGCTATAAATGCTTATTGTTAACAGCTATTGTAAATGTGACAGCACCAAACAATATATCTCGGGATTAGCTTTCGAACGATATATAACAAGCCCCAATAAATTCTTACGCTTAAGGGCAGAGGCTAAAAAATTGCTTTTTTGACGATTGTGGAATAAACCGTCACGTCACCATGTGCGATTTCGGAATTTTGACCGTTTCTTGCCCACAGTAAGAGATAGTATGGGCATGTTATATATCATTCGATAGCTACGTTGAAGCTACATCGGTTGATGCTATCAAATGTGCAATATTCTTTAACAGCAACGACTTATAGCCAAAAATCTTATTCAGGCTGGCATGGCTGTAGCAGCCGGACCATGGAGTTTGAAGTTTTGAAACTCGTCTAGATTGTTGGACTGTGCGTTTATCTGACTTTCTCGTTTCCAATGCAATGCAATACGTGGCTTATTTACATCACATTTCCGTCAATGAATGCAACTATGCAGTTTAGGGGCAATTTTTAGGTTTTTTTGGCCCGTCACGCCGCTATCAAAGTGTTTTCAAATTTAAAAACCTTATTTTCTGGTACTTTCGACAATGCTCTGTTTTTCTGTTGTATTTTCATTTCTGCAACACAAAGCACGGCCTCAAAATTTAGGGACAAAAAGCCTGTGTCCTCGAAAAATATGGCCGATTTTTGGAATGTTTCGCACCCTCACCGAGGGAAACAATGGTTTGAGCGACTGAAGTTTTCATGATAAATTATCCAGTAGCTGTTGTAATCCCATCCACGTGTTACTCGACCTTCAACTCATTTTGGAGTTTCTGCACCGGTCGTTTCAAGTTGTGAGAAAATTCAATTTTCTCTGGAACGAAAAGTCCCTCTACCAAGAGATAGCGATTCTCTAAGGAGCTGAACATTTGTGCGTGATATGTGCCGCCACAGTGCTTTCCAGCGATGTATAACACTGTGCTCTGCTGCCCTTCCTTCGGTTGTGTCCCGAGCCCTTTAAGACAGTCTTCTTTCTTGTCGAAGCACGCCTTGTTGTCATAATGAACATGTGGAATCATCTAATAATCAAGATGATGTTGTGTGTGAGACCCCACCGAGCAAGCAGAGAGCATTAAAGCGATTGCTAGACCATTCATTCACAATGTCACATTCCCATGGGTGATTCCCGCGCTCTGCTGTTATATCATTATTGAGCGGAACAGTCAAGACCAGATGTTTCCCATGAAATCACAAATAGGCCGTTGGTGAGCATTATGTGATTATTGGTTTGAACCACACCCCATAGCCTTATCATAAGCTCCATATGATTGGACTTCATTTATTGTGTGAATTATGAACTTCTGCCAAGAATATTTCAAATTGTTGCTTGGAAGGGTCCAAGAACTCATTTCTGTATACCCATGGAAAACAGTGCCATCACAGTAAATATCATTCTTAATCCCCTGACCGCAACACTTTGAAGATTCAGTCCCTGAGTTTGACCCACACTTCTGTTCGACTGTACAAATCATAATTTAATGAAGCGATAAAACACTTTGGTCGATATTAAATTTTTTGATCGGATCTGAACTGATCGGGTCTGTCTACATAGTCACGTCACATCAATGTGATGGGATCCGACTACCTAGTCACATTGATGTGATCGGATCTGACTAGGCAGTCTGCCAGTCCGATCACATCAATGTAACCAGGTAGTCCAATCCGATCCAATTGATGTGATATGACCATCCGATCCAATCGCCAAGTTTGATATCGACTTTTATCCGATCACAAAATTAAGCCTAATTGATTTATAGATAATACTGCTCGTGAATAACATGGCGCTGTTAATGAGAACGGCTGACCTGCTGCAATTGCAATTATGGTTCACCGTCTGCCTAACAGCCATTCGCAAATCAGCTGCTCTGCCTAAAATTCAAACTGTCACCAAAATTAGCCGCGAAGAATCAAAAAAACTCGCAGCCGACTGCGGGCACGCGTTGGAAGTTGGGGCTCAAATTGAGAAAATTATGGGCGGAACGGTGCCCGAGCCAAATCAATACCCGTTTGCCGTTGCGTTCACGAGTGGACAGCGCAATATACATGACCTAAGCCGTTAAGGAAATTAATTACACTTTTTAATTTAGTAATAAGTTCTTGATACTAAATAGGAACAAGTTTAAAATAAGAAATATATGCAACGTCTGAGAGAAACAAAATATCCGGGGTTCAATTCAAGGCCACACGCATTGGATGGTGTTTTATCGTGCCAGAATTTAAGAAGATATCTGACATTTATAGGATTTCATTATCGTGTTGATGAAATAAATGATGTTCTCATTTCAGAAGTATTTTGCACTGGAAGCCTTATATCGACACGCCACGTATTGACCGCCGCACACTGCTTCTACAATCATGAGTAAGCAATCGGATATCATTATTAGCTTCTTACAATTCAAGCAAAGAGCAAATCTGTTAATTTCCTCGGTATATTTTGCATCACTTGCAGAGAACACGAAGTCGAAAGACACGCAGCCGTGATAGCGTACATCGATGCGCAAGATCATGACAAGGAGCTGCCGGTGTTCGCGCAAAATGTCACGGGAATCAGATTTCACAGAGGTGGGAAAAAATCGTGGAAATTATGAGACTATTGTACTTATGCACTGTATAACATTACCCACACACACACCTCTCTTTATGTTGTTACAAGCCGTGTGGTCTTTATAGAGATATACAAGCTTTATTCGACCCTAATTTCAATATAGTGTTTTGAGTCATTACCCCGTTTCATGTTACCTTGTGGGCGCGTTGTGGTAATTACAAACGGTTCTGAGAACTCGAGACAAGTTCAGTCAAACCACGATGTTCTAGTTCACACGCTCTGTCTCGCTTCCGCAACATTCCGGCGGCCAACGCTGTGCGTGTGCACAAACAGTGATGTTTTAAGGCCAGCTCATGGGTGTCTTTTTCAAGCATATGAACAGTACCCGCAGCGATATTATGCTGTTTGAGGCCTGTGCGACTGCAAGTGCATCCAGGCTAATCAGCCTGCGCAGGCTTAACCCAAAAAGATACGGTTGTGAGACATCGTCGCTCTTTGTCACATGGTCGCGCGTTACATGAATTACAACATATCCGGCTGTTAGGGAAAGCTGGAAGCCGAAGCCTAAGCCTCAGCCGAAGCGTAGGTCTAAGCCTTAAGCCCAATGATAAGCCTAAGCCTTAGCCTAAACCCAAGCTAGTGGAAAACACGCGCGACGATGTCCCCGGACCAAAGATACCGCACTCGCAGGCTCGCATGCACAGTTGTACACGAGCGGTCACCACAGGCGCACGCTCATCAAATTGGCTGAGGCGCAGACAGCCTAAAATTGCAGCTGGTACTGTAGCAATTTGGTGCACTCGCACTGACGATGACACAGTACGCAAGCAGGTCAAAACGGGCTATCGAAATGTGACGTTATTGCTGCACCATATACAATTCAGTAATTAATTATACATGTCAGGTTTCGTCAATTCAAAAATGGGACTGGTTAACGACATTGCGATCGCCGAGCTGAGCAAAGATGTGCCGCCGAAATACTTCGGCAAGATGCTGATTGCCACAATATGCCTGCCGATGTTGACTGGGGACACAGCGCAAGACTACTATGAAGTACTCGGTTATGGATTGGCTCGTTAGTTCCCATCGCCGAACCAAGTACATAATACTGTACGTACACCACTCACGAATACCGTAACCGATGCTTTCCAAAGAGAAATGACGCAAGAAACCGCGGTGATTGGACCTTCTGGCAGCCAAGTTATTCAGTCGTATCAATTTTAAAGGCAAATCCATTGACATGGCCTTGGCTTGGGCATGGAGAAATTGCGGTTGGCCCGTATTTTGTGATGTGATAGAGATGTGACGCACAAATTTCGGCAAGCGTAAAAGTTGTTCCCTTGCGCCACCAAATGAACAACTTTTGCGCTGACCGAAATTAGTTGCTTCTGCAAACCATGTCCGTGTGCCAATGGAATTGCCTTCAAAGCTGATGTGGCCTGTTGACTTTCACGCACAATAGCTTATTTTGAACCAGCATTGAAAAGAGGTAAAAAATAATAATAATAAAGTTATGACAATCATACTAAAACAAATTAATAAAAGGATCCCAATAAACCATATCCAAACATCAGCTGATCAGTCCACGAACAAAGGGCGGCTGCGACACACGCAGCTTGACGCTAAGAATGTGAGCGAATGCGTGAAACAGCATCCCAGCATCAAAAGCACTGCCGGTCTGATGTGCACAAAAGAAGGAGAGAAAATGGCTTGCGTGGTTGGTTCCTCTGCTACACAGGGGGCTTCAGATGGAGTTCCCGAAAGGTTTTTGAATCACCAGTCAAGATAAATTATGGATATCCCTCCATAAATGGCCAATATCGGGCTTACAGTAATGCGATCAAATGAAATCGTCAAATAAAGTCGTCGAACACATGTATTAATTTTGGCACTCATTTGTGTTCGACGACTTTCTTTGGCGAGATGATTTGACGACAAAACCATTAGCCCACTATCGAAAAAGTTCTAGGGTGATAGCGGCGGACCACTGTTTCATCTGCATCACACCAAAGACGTTTACATTCAAGACGGCATCACGAGCTTCGGGACGACGTGCGAATCGCTTCATGAATACCCTGGAGGTAGACCTTTACACCCAACGGACACGTTTACACCGTTTTCAAAAATTCCACCCTTAGCTTAACGGGCAACATTGCTCTTATATCCATACCATTCAGATTCACAAATTCGCAAAAAAAAGATTGCACACCCACCCAAGATCTGATCAGAGCGTTCAGCACGCGCCATAATGTTTCCTTCTACAGGTCTGGCAACCAAAGTCAGCCATTTTCTGCCATGGATCTGCGCGGTGACGGGCGTCTGCTACAGATACCCGGATAACCGAGTGCCAGCTGATGTTTCAATAAACGAACCGACAGAAGAACCGATCGATCAACAACAGAAGCACGCGACGCAATCAAGCGAGGTCGATTTGGGCGACTTGTTTGATGTAGGTGGACGAACTTTGGTTTGCTATTGGGTGGAATTCACGAAACGGTTGAGTGGACAGTCCAGTGGTAAGTTCGGTGGGATACACCGCTACCGTATCCATTCAACTGAACTTTCCACTCAAACACATTAACATAACTCGGTTTCGAGAATTCCGCCACCCTCAGTTGTGCTTTTATGCTTGTTCCTGGGGTCACGTGACCATCTGGTGCGCGGGCACTGACGATGACCTGGTGCACCGCTCGTCGTGAGAGAAGATTGAAGCTGATAATCAAACGCGCGCTGCAGAACACATTTTAAAACGTCGTTAAAATTTCGCTCCATTAATTTCTCCTCCAGCTGACGACCTCCAGGGGATGGACAGAAAGGCTATGCGATTGCGCAAAAGCTGCGGACATTTGTGTCCAGACATGGGGCCGTATCAGCCTTGAAGGCAATTCCGCTGTCATGGACTTGGACTTGATTTGGGCATATGCAAATTTTGGTTCAGCTGTATTTTATGACACAGCTGAGGCATTAAATTTCGACCAGTGTGAAAGTGTTGCTTCCGTGCACCGAGTGAGCGACAATTACGCTGGTCAAACAACGATCACAAAATGCAGCTCCACCAAAATTTGTCCGTGCCCAAGCCATATTTATGCCAGTCGACTTGGCTTCAAGGATGATACGGCCCACAGTATTCCTTTGGACATCATACTACTGAAACTTACCGTACCCTAAACGAACAGGTGGTGGTCGCAAAAGATTGCATTCTTTATCGTCCTCTGCTCTGTCCGTCAGTCCCTTGATATGCATGACCCCGAAATGGGCACCTACTGTATGTTCGATATACCCTTTTTGTAAATATTGTTGAAACCTGCTTGCAACCTGACATTGTGAAACGCCAAACAATGCGAACAAGAGCAAACAATTTGTTGTTTTGTAAAACAGGTGCACTTGAAGAAATTCGTGTTGTCGGTGCGTGTGGATGGTGGTTTAACCTTGGGTATCCTTCGGATGGTCTATGACCATTCAGTTGCACGAAACAGCGATGCTGCGTGGGAAGGAACAATCGTTTTAACCTAAACTAACAAATCTATGAAACAGTTCGTTGCAGTATGGTGAAAGCGAAGAGCAATTTGAATCGAAACAAACGCTCGGCACCGGAACCACCACAACCGAACAAGAATCAAGAACAACAAAGGTACCAGCACCGGTTTTTGATTTCACAGACGTACCTGCGTGTAACTGCGTGCTGTATCCCGGTTGAAAGTTGTTCAATTCAAACATACCTACGTATATTCATTGTTTGTCTTGTTGAATATTCCCAACATGCTTCCTTTCTTGAGAAAAACAACATTCTCTCCTCGTCTCTGTTATTGAGAATGATCATGCATGAATAAAATAATCTGAAAAAATTCGTGAAAAAAATTTTAAATTGAATTTCAATGGCTTGGCTCGTCGCCAATATGCTGATTCTTTGGTGCTTGTTAGCCGCGTTCACACAGGCCGCAATGGAGAACTACGATCAGCCGTTGAAACCAGTGACTGAAGAACAAGCGAAGAAGATTGAGAAAACGTGCGGACAAAGCAGAAATGATGAGGTCAAACAAAAATTATTCAAATGTTTCAACAATTTATCGGCTTATAATCGTGGCCTAAAAAAGACCGGAACGCCGTTCAGGTTTAAGTATAACGTTGGCGCACCAGATATGTAAATACAACCAATGCCTAGACGTTAAAAACTGAATCAAATGGACAAATTTATCATGATTTACTCTCTGGAAACGGTTTTCAGCACAATATTAATACAAAACCCAATAAAATAAATGCTTGATGTAATAATTCGTCAGACAATTCGTTCTTATTCTATGCATTTTGAAGATCTAAACCCTTTCTTATCTCAGGAGGAGACCAATCGGTTTCCGTTTGCCGTCGGAATGTTCGACTTTCCCGTACACGAAACGCTCATGTCGAAGAAACGAAGTAAGCAGCATTAGACGTTTTGCAATCATTTTTATTCGCTAAAAAAACGCGATTCAAAATGTTGCGCAATTTCATAGATCTGTTCTGCACGGGAACGCTGATATCGCGAAGGCACGTGATCAGTGCTGCGCATTGCTTCGTATCCAAAGAGTAAGTCACCGGCTCTTTCCCAATTATATCGTAAATTTCCAAATTCGCTGCCGCACACTAAATGCGCCCCATAGTTAATGTCAAGTTATAAACCCGAATCCTAACCATGCGCGGTTCTGGAACATTGCGCGCAGCTGCCTGGCTGGCTGGCAAGCTGCGTGTGTGTTGGCTGTCCGAATGTTTCACAAGTTGATTTTCGGGTTTAGAACCTGACATTAACTATGGGGCGTACATTACTGTGCGGCAGCGAATTTGGAAATTTACAAAAGTAGTGACTTCTGAAAAATCAATCTGCGAGAACACCGAAAACATCACTTTCAGCAACAAAATGATTCACCACAATCACCTAACGTTGTACATCGATTTCACGGACCCGGAGGATGACTTGATCCCAATATCGTACGATGCCCGAGCCTACACAGTACACCCGGGATTTGCAGCATCAAAGGTTATAGTTAGCACTGTATGACCATGTAGTTGAAGTGTGAGGTCATCTCACGGCAAGGCATTTGTCATGTTTGTTCGGTAAGAGAACAGAAATGTGACTAGCGTAAAGGTTGTTGCCATTCCATACACAAAATATCTCACACTGGTCGGTCAGAGAATTGCCTTTGCCCCATCAAGCGATGCTTTTGCTTTTAAAATTTTATCACCGCACGGTTGAAAACAACAACCTCGCTAAACCATCAGAAAACTGAACGTTCTCTACAACGCAATTTTTAAATCTTTTAAACAGAAATTTTAAATTTTTAACCAGAAAATTTTCCAAAAAAGGTCATTCCAGGGCGAGAAAGACGACATCGCGATCGTCGAACTGATGTACGACATTGAGGAGGATAAAATGGAAGAGAAATTCATCGTTCCCGTCTGTCTGGCCAATCACGACACAAAAGTGGCTGATATGGTGACGGCGTATGAATACGAAAACACAACGGCCAAAGGCGTCAAGTGTGAGCTATGTATCTATACTACTAAAACAGGAAGACGTACATATATATGTATGTCTGTGTGTCTGTGGTCCCCTCCCTCGGAAGGGCGGACGGGTCAATTTTCACGGGTAGCTTTGGGTATGCTAACGGGTCTTCCGGGGGGGGGGCACGGCACGGGCGCGGCGCTGTAGCCGGGCCGTAGGCACGGGTCCCGTCTAGTAACTCGTTAATTTTACACTTATTTCGGCATTCCCCGTTTCTCGAGCCTGTCGCAAACGAGGGTGATTCTGGTTGGCTCAGGCTCTTTTCAGGCATCGAAAGCTCCTGACGCTCTTGAAAGGTGTCGGCTCCGAATTGTCAGATTGAATAGGTCCGTGCCTGAAGGGTCCCGGGGTTCAAACGTTCGTGTACGCGGGAACTCGTGCTACAATTCATTTCTTGAAATCTCCTACGTTTGTCAATTCCAGCGTCGGTGCATCTGGCAAGCAAGAAGACAAAAAGAGTAAAGTGCGCCGACGAAGCAACCGAGCAGTACAGCATCTGTACAAAGGAATTGGGCAAAATAGCTGGCTGTCAAGTTGGTTCGGACGGTTTTCTCGGATTAAGTCGACAATAATTAAAGGTGGAAAATTTGAAATACAAAAAACCGATGCTGACCACAGCTGGAATACACTTTGCTCATGCATGGTAGTTGAAGTTTTGGGCTTATTCAGGTTGATTTGGCAGAACAATTGCTCTTTCCAATCGGGCAACGTGCGGCATCAATCAACCATTTATGAACGGCAGTGGCGCACACAGGTTTTGGAGTCAGTATGGGCACTTTTGGAAAAATGCATTTTTATTTAGTGCTTGTTGCAAACCCAACATTTGTCAATTTTTCCTCATGCGTTTTCACCAATTTCTATTCGTTTCGCGCAATTTTTGGCGCGCGAATTTTGAGTATTGTGAAGCAAAGACCACCGGTTTTACACTAATTTTGGTCATCATGGTCAAAAAGTAACACTATTGGGGCAAAATCGGGGATATGTACCTCCTACACCGGGGTAAAAATCGGGGGAATACCTTCTGTACCATGCCAAACATAGGGGGGTTGTATCAGGCGAGGCCCCGAGGGGATCCCAGACAATGCCCATTCAGTCTGGGGGGAAGTTGTCCAAGGGGAGTACGGGCCTTCTGCCCCCTGAATGTGCCCTCTACTTGGTCCAACGCTCTTAGACTGGATGAAGAAGAGAACTGTTACTGAACGTCGCGCGAAGCGCAAAATTTTCTGATTTCGGAGGAATTTTGTGGTAAAATGGCTGTTTGGACGTATTTAACAGGTGTTTTTTTTATCTGTAAATCATGACCGACTGTCTTTCACATCTCATTTGGTCTGGAGTTCGGCAACAAACAGACTGTGCCCAATTCACTAGACTCTAAGTGCGTTTGATCGTCGGCAGATGAACTTTGAAGCCCCGCTGTTTTGCAACCAGTGCCAATCAGCGTGTTGTAATGAACATGATTGTAGTACATACTGCTATATATTGTAGTACAGTAGCCAGTCTACGCTTACTTAGACCAGTTATGGGCAACATTGACACAAAAGGAAACTGGAAGAAACGAGCGCAGCGCGAAATTTTTTTAGATTTTTCGCTCCTTGTACCTTTGGAAACCGCATTTCTCACACTTCCATGTCAAAAAAAGTGCCCATCGCCACCTGAAAACTCGCCAAAAGTGCCCATGGGCACCATTTTTTGAATTGACCACCTCAAATTTTTTGAATTGACTACCACCTCAAATTGACTATGGGCACCTAAGGTGCCCATATGGCTGTTGCGCCACTGCCTTTGCCCATGGGCATTTTCAGGGAATTAAATTGTGCCCATGGGCACTTTTGGCAAAATTGTGCCCATGGGCACTTTTGAGACACCCTGGGCATTGCCCAATTTGCCCATTCCCAGGTGCGCCACTGATGAACGGGCAGATCGCACCTTTGAGTGTCACGTCAAACCATTTTTTATGACAATCAGATCAAACATAGCTCCGCTTGAACGAAGTGCTCATTCACTGACTAAATAATGCTTCAGTCAGCCGGCGGTGGTGGTCTGGTGCAAGAGCTGCTCAACAAGGACAACAAGAATCGATTTTCGTTGGTCGGTATCACCAGCAGGAACTCGCATTGCGGCAAGGGTGAACGGACGGACACGGTCGCGATGTTCGCCGATGTCCGCAAGTACTTGCCGTGGGTTGGTATGACTGACAAGCAAATATGTGCATATATGTGCTGCACGGATGTGCATTGTAGATCTGTGTATATTGGACATATGCATATCGGGAGATGCGCGTTGCATATATGTATGCATATGGCAAATGCCTATCGAATATAAGCTTTTGTCAAAGGCATGTTGCACATGTGCGTATGGCATATGCATGTCGTTTGCAAACATATACAGTACATAGAAAAATGCGAGTTGCATATATCCATATTGTAAGTGCATGTCGCGCATATTGCAAACGCATGTTGCATTATGTGCATATGGTCGTAAGTGCATGCGTGCATGCTGCCTATGTATATGCATATTGCAAATGCGTGTTGACCACAGGCATAATGCAATGCACGTCGGAAATTCACGTTGCATTATGTACATTGAGAATGCTTGTTGAATGTAATAATATTGTAAACGCGAGTTGCGGTTACATGCACGCGTGTACACATGTTGCACGTGCATTATGAATAGACATGTTGCATACCTTTTCACATGTATTTTGAATAAGCATGCAGCACGTATGCAACGTGCACGTATAATTCTATGCTATACGCGAATTTGCATCAGTGCCGTAGCAAGATTGCACGCAATTTACTGAACCTCAAAACTGCCAAATAAAACAGTTCTGCTAGGTTTGCGAAAAAGTCAATCTGTGCTACATGCAAGGAGCCAAGAACGCAACGACAACGGGAAGCACCATAACAATCACAACGACGTCGAAAACAACATCCTCAACAACAACACAAACAACTACGCCAACGTCAACAACATCAACGTCAACGACACCAAAGACAACAGCAGCAACACCAAAGACAACAACAACAACACCAAAGACAACAACGTCAACGACAACAATACCAAAGACAACAACATCAACGACAACAACATCAACAACAACAACACCAAAGACAACAACATCAACGACAACAACATCATCATCAACAACAACAACAACAACACCAAAGCCAACAACATCAACAACAACAACGTCAACAACACCAACAACAACACCAACGACAACGACAAGTACCACAACAGCCGCCCATACAACGGAGAAGGTTGCCACAACCGAAAGAATTACCACTGAGTTCACCACCACAACTGAGAAAACAACCAGCCAACCTACGACAGTTAGAACGACATCAACGACAAACAAAAGCAAACCAACCACAACCACTACCGAAATGGAAACGACCACCGAGCAACTAACGACTAAAGGTATGGACTTCGTCACAAAAGCCGTTGTAATTACAGTATTACTGTATTTATATTATTACTATTCTCATAGGCTGTAGGCGTGCTGCGGGAATCTTTTTGCGATAGACTGCCGGGAAGCAATCCGGTCCTGAGTGGTCCGCATGTGCACTCGTGAACAATAATGAAATCTCTTCAACAGAAACGTCGCTAAAGTCAGCCACCACAAGGCAGCCGATCACCGCGAACCCAATTACCATCAGGTCCGAACAACCTGAGAAAAGAACGGGGATGAAGAAAAGCTTAACGGAAACTCTAGTTTCGAAAATGGTATGTCGCCTGAATTTAGGGCTTTTCGAACGAATGGGTGGAATTGCACATCGTGTGTAGTGTATTGCACAGTCTATTGCTCACTTGGTTGGCCAAACAAAGTTATTTCGAACGTTGAAGCACAATAGAAGCGTTTGAAGCAACGTCATTGATATGTTGCTGTGCAAAGCATGTCCACACGATTCCACGGCCCAAACAGGGTTGGGCAAAAAACGTTTTTTTTTTTCAAAAACTCGTTTTTTTTAAAAACGTTTTTTTAAAAAAAATTTTTTTTTTAAAACGCCCAGATGACCAAAATATGCCCCTAAAAAAATTGGAAAACGCTCATGTTGGGAAGAAAACGTGGTTAAATGAAGTAATTCTATGTGTTCTGAGGCAAAATAAACGGGTTTCAACCCTTTTCTAGCGAGTTGTTAAGATCCCATATCAGACCCGCATCATGGGACCAACTTTGGCCGGGGTCATCACTGAAAGTCAAACTCCGTATATCGACGTATCTCGACAAAGTAGAAATTGGTCGAAAATTTTTTGAAAAAAATGGGACAAAAAATTGATTTTCCTTGATAATCAGGGTACTTTCCCTGAAAAATCAGGGAAAATCAAGGAAATTCAGGGTTTAAAAAAAACCAAAAACGACCCAGGCGTTTTTTTAAAAAAAAACGTCGTTTTTTTAAGAAAAAACGCCGTCGTTTTTTTTGCCCAACCCTGGGCCCAAACGTCATTTTGGAATTTGAATGGGGGCAAAACAATTAATAGACACGCACGCGCGTGACGAACACAATTCCACCCAATGATCGCGCCTTTTTTGCGCAAGATTGTTTGCTCGCAGGAGGTGACCACATTGCGCAGTCAAACAACAACGCTAGGTGAAGTGATCGCGGGATCGCTGAGCAGGCCGGATGAAAAGACAGCACCATCAGCACCTGAGCCAACCAAATCGAAAATTATCGCCAACGCACTGGGAACGGGAACAACGGTAAGCATGCAGGAACCCTTTTGGTCGCACGTACGACCAACGTAAAAATATATGCCAAAACCGCTGGCGGTAATGAGCCCTCATGAGACTGTATGAATGTAAATTATCACGTTTGGTAAAAAATTCTTTAATTCAATAATATTCTCAACAGATGTAATAGACAAAAATCATAGTACAGTGACCGGGTGCCTAAATGGCAAATACGAGCGGGAAAATAATAAACAAAATTACTCAGTGGGAAACAAACACTGTGGGCACATTGCATTGCAATTCTTGTTTTTTAAGCTACAGTTATTCATGATTTCAGGTTGCTGACTTCGTAGCGGGCAACTTTGCGGGTCAGCAAGTGACGCCAACTGTGGAATCCATCAGTACGACAATAAAGTCGATGATCATAGCCGGAGAGTTCGGGCCCCGCGCAGAAGATGAATCAAAACCAGTCAAAGCACCGGCCAAAGCCACAACCAACCAACCGTTAGATTAATCTCATCTTTGGGATAAATATTTTGCATCTCACCAAAACCTCTCAAAATGTTGCAGGCTGAAAATGAGGCTGGTCACCAGGATTGTACATCATAAAGTGCGAAAAGGTTCGACGTCTACTTTGTATTTTACTCTTGAGATTGAAGAGAAAGCGTTATTATTTTGTGGGGTGGGGGCGCACCCAGCAAAACCCGGAACCGAAGTTATAATGCAAACATTCTCGGGCTCTGCACGTGCGTGTGGCCTTTAGGGCGGACTTAGGTTGAACACGGAAACCGGAACACGGAAATATTTCCGTGTTCCGTGTTCCGTGAATATTTTGGAGAATCACGGAACACGGAAATATTTCCGTGCCACGGAACACGGCAATGATTCAGGCACGCAAACGATGCTTTTGCAGTGATGATGACAAAAGCCAGCGTGCTGACGTCAAAAGCCCGCGTGTTGACGCAAACAGCAACAACTATTCACACGGAAATATTTCCGTGTTCCGTGAAAATAAAAAAACACGGAACACGGAACCCGGAAATATTTCCGTGCACGGAAATCCACGAAACTGGTTCGTGTGTAAATTATTTCCGTGTTCCGGTTTCCGTGTTCAACCTAAGTTCGCCCTTACGGCAAACTGATTACAGAACCTAGTCGATTGCTGAAACGAAGAATTGATGATCTGGAGAAAATATCGCAGCTGAACGATGATCTGACCGGTTGGAAATACGACAAGGAAATGGCACTGCACCAGAAGAACACGTGTCGACAACATCACGCTCACTCGTTGTGCAGAATGTTGAGCAAAAAGGTTCATTCATTTCTTTGATTTTACATAGTGGCCGGAGGACTTGACTTGGTGAATCCGAATTCTAAGCCTTCAGGCAGTGGTCGGACGGGATCCCGATCCCGAAATTCCGATCCGGAGAATTTCAGTTCCAATAAAATCCCGAAATCGGGATCCCGGTTAATCCTCCGGATCCCGATCGCGATCCGGCATTCTTATCGGGATTATAGAGCTGCTAAAAGTGTTGTTGTATGACTTTTGTACGATATTGGTCTGACAATGACCAGTGGTCATTGACCACATAAGAATTCATCAAATGAATCCTGATTTTCACGTTCAGTCACTCTTAACTACTGTGCTATTGGTGATTCTCACAAAACATTTTCACCTGAAAATAATCCAGCAGAGCACCCACGTTGCTGCGGGTCTGAAACATTTTGGTGACTGCATGTTTTGTGTGCGATCGCGTAACGCAACGTCATTGCCCCGTCACTTTCCCTCTTTGCGATTCAGGAAAAAAATTTGACCAATTCTTATAAAGTCATTGTGCAACCAATAATTGAGTATGGCTGAAAAATGTGGAGCAAAATGGTCAATTTTGCGTTGTTTTTTTGCACAAATTGGCGTCGCCTTCGGTCCGGAGGTTTTGTCCATTTGGCAAACCCGTTAAGAAATCCAGATATCTCGATAAACAGTCCCGTTCGAGCACTGCCCTCGGGTCAGGTCGGTTTCTACCTCAACCAAAGCCAAAGTTTTTGATTCGAATCAACCTGCGCTCCACATCGTTTCGCCCAACGTTGTTCGACGGTTGAAAAGAATGACACAGGACTGTGGTATGCATACATATCTCCTAATTTTCAGGTCAGTATACAAATAGCGGCTCTGAAAAGGCGAATAGCGGCCGCGCTGAAAGAAAGATCCAAGGTTAGCCGTTTAAAAAAACAGACAGAACATACAGCATGATTAGTTCGATCATAATTTTCTAAGCACTATAATGCTTTCCAGCTGACAAACCAGCTAAAGCAACTTGACCGTCGACATCGTGGCTTGCGGCGGACAACGAGAAGTCGAAAATTGGTTAAATCAATCGAGACACGTCAACTCAAGCTGCTAGACGATGCTCGAAAACTGCTGGATCGCGAGAAAAACATAGGTACATAATGTGTGCAATCGTTTTTTTGAATCGAACCTGCTAATGGACCAAAACAGCCCATCGAATACCAAGAAGACCAATCATTAGTTCGAATGGTGAGAATGCATACATATTTCGGTATGAGCACGGGGAGTAAATAATATTCAGAAAATATCACACCCAGCTCCATCTCTAAGTCACTTTTTTATAAAAAAAGGTCGTTCTGGGCGCGTGTCGTGTGAAGGGCTGAAATCGAATAAGCGCCACTGCGAACGGTTGTTGAACAACGAACGCAATAAACCGGATCAGGCACACATTCGAATGCTGGAGAGATTGGTGAAGGTTTGTTCTTGTTTTGATGAAATTGATTTTGACACTTGCGCTGGTGGAGGAGGATATTCTCGATTCGGAAAAATACATATTATCCAACAGCATGATCAAACTTCGGAGATAATGGTTGCATTGTGGGTACATTGCCCACGTTTTACATAATTTTTCGGTGAATCATGCAAAAGTGCTTGTAAAAAGCACATTAT
>JASAMV010003681.1:0-21619 GCA_030248065.1 Rhynchonema sp. JSB1_4
AACCGCAAGAATATATTACAGGAGCTCGAAGTATAAAATACCGTCTCAATATTCAGCCTTATGGACCTGGAGCGTGCTCGCGATGAACTATTGCTTGAGGCGCATCGTATGGATTCGAGCAGTGAATATGATAAAAGGGTTCGGTGCCGATTCACACCAAGATTTTCTCAACAATCTCATGGTATTTTTATCTTTGCCTGTCAGACGCTGCGAAATTATTTCCACCAAGTCGAGACCACAGCGCAACAGCTGGAGGCCCAGATGTGGATGATCATGAATGTGTGTCTGAACGCGGTCAGAGGCAACGATCCCGGTCCGCAACAAGTGGTCACCGTGCTTAGGATCATTGAGAGGGAGGAACGGTTGGTGATTGGCAGCACTGGAATAATGTTGTGAAATCGTGGACGAATACTGTGCCGTTTGTGACGACGTTATTATTGAGAAATAAAAACGCCTGCCAATTTGATGTTGGCTGTTTCCACTGCAAGGCCACACACTGACACCACGTTTGCAAGCATTGATTCGAAAATACCGCTAGAAACACGTTTACCATTTTTGGGTTGCTCGAGCTGCAATGCCAGGCGGTTTGGGGTATGGGGGCCCCCCAACTTGGTAACTACCTAGTTGGGGGCTGGTCTAGCCGCCCTCCTCACACACAACCAGTGTAGTGGCAGGCCCATGTGTGGGAGGTAAGTATGATGCGGGGTTGGGACCGGAAGCGTGAGAGGTATGATTTTGGTCACTCAAACAGGCGAAAAAACACCGTTTTTGTGATACAATTTTGGCCAAAAATTGAGGTAAAAATAGTACCTTTTCAAAATTTTCGCCGAAAATCGCCTAAAAATAGGTATTATGGGTGGGTTTGCGCGCGGCGATTTTTGCGAAAATAAGGTCGAAAAACACCGATTTTTGCCTTAAAAAGGCATAAAATTGCTTGTGAGAGGTATGATTTGGAGTTGTGAGAGGTAAGTACTCAACCCCCCCAACCCCCCCTCGGGTTTTGTGGTAGGTAAGTACTGAGAGGGGGGTAACCCCCCCCCCAACCCCCCCCCCCAGCCACTACTATGCACACAACACTGACGTTGTTGCTGCTGACTGGCCGGCTGCGATCAACTAAACATTCGCTATTGTTTCAGTATCGACGAATATTGTTTGCAACAGCAAGCCAGCACTGGGTTCAAACCGGAAGATCGTCCGAGAAAATGGAGGGAGAAGTGCTTCGATGTTTTGGACAAAAAAGTGCGCTTGCGCATTGAGGGCAATCAGTTGGAAAGCCATGAAGAGAATAAGGATTGGCTAGCCAGGTTGGTTTGGGACAAGAACATTTTCAATGCCACGATGACTTTTGCGGACCGTGTCTGTGGTTTAGCGAGTGAATTTTTTCCTTGCATCAACATGATTCCATATTTTTTTGTTTCTGCCCCACTGCAACTGAAAGATAGGATAGGATAGTGACTTGGGTGCCAAGGAAATTGTTTTAAAAAATTTTATCGTTGACATTCCACGTTAGGGGAGCCCTGCCAAAGACCATGCTAACACACACTTATCGAAAGCCCAGAAATGTTTCACCAATTCCCTAAATTTACTTAGTCCTGTTACTTCGCAATTTTTTTTCGCTGACAAAAATAAAAATCAAAAACTTGGTCTTACTTTTGTTTTGACGGAGCTATTTATTTGATTCTAGCATACTGTATTTTGTCAATTTTCAGACACCTTGAAATCACTCGCCGACTAGTGTTTGAGGATTTACGTGTGGCGAAAACAGCGTGTGTCTCCTGTTTCCCACCGGACTACGAAATTTACGATCGACTTATCTACATGTACCACAATCAATTGAGAGAAAGGGTGTGTTGATTATTTTCGTGAAAAAATGAGGTTTTTAACTCTGACTCTGTCATCATTTCAGCTGAAATATTTATCCAAGAATGAAGTGAATCAAAAGAATGAACTGGTCCAATTGCTAGGCTGGGTGCACCAGTATGGGTAAGTGGCGAACTTTTTTGGCTTTATTGTTTGTTGGTTGGTAGCCTCAACGTATCATTGAATGGGTCTAATATTTTGTAGCATTTTGCAGTTCTCCGGAATTTATGGGCAGTCCACAACTCGGCATTGACGTGCCAGAGATGGTCAAGAGTTATGGCCCGTTGTTGCCACGCGAAACGATGATTTGGTTGACAGACAAGTTGGTTTTCCATAACAACTGATGGTTTTTTGTTTGATCTTGATTTGCGGTTGATGGTACAAAACTCATTCAGAGTATATGGCAATACAAACGTAAAAGAGAAAAAAAAGTTTTTGTTTCTTGCCAGATACTTGGAATTCACCAGGACCGACGTGCGAGGCTGGGTGCAAGGCACGCTAATCAGAGAAAAAGACGTTTGTCGCTTGGTTATTTTTATTTAAAAAAAATGAACAAAATTCGTGCGATACTGCGTCTCACAGGGATCCATTCATCATGTCAACAAATATTCTTTTTCTGAAACTGAAAACTCCTTGTCCAGGACTGGTACCGGAATGAAGCTCCTGATCTTGACCCGGTCGGCGACCTATACACTGACATGCCCAACATTTTATATCAAATGATCGAGGACCAGGTACAGACACAGCCTTTGGTGTCCTGATATTTCGGGCGAGGTAATATTTTCTGCAGGTTGCGCTTGCGAAAGAAATCTCAGTGGAAATCGTACCAAATGTTGTGCACATTCATATTGTTGAGTTGCTGGACCTTGCCAGGAAGTATAAAGGTGACCTTGACTGGGCACTGCGGTGTACACTTGTTTATTTTGCTTTCAAATTAATCTATTTTTGCGAATTTCAGAAGCGATCAGCATATTCAAAGATAAGTTTTTTGAAGATCGCGCCAGATTCGACCAGTTCACGAAAATAGTGGTAAGTCTATTCACTGAAGTAAAATAGACGCCGAACTATTCCACTCAGTCAAAACTTTGATCGTGTAATCGCGCTCACCATCAATTGTTCGTAAATCTGCCTACTGAAAAAGAAGCATGACACCCAACCAAACAAAAGTAGACCCACAATTGTCGTTCGCAGGTGGCTGTTGCGAACAACTGCGAGATTTGCATCGAGTCGACCAACAATCAAAAGAAACACATTAGAATGGCTATGGAAGTGGAACAGGTTGGTTTTGATGCAGCTCAAAAGTGACGAAGAAAATACATATCTATGTAAAACATACTGTGGCAGGCGGACACGCATCACGAAGCGTTGACCAGTCAGGTGGTGCACAGAAATGAATTGTTGGCCAAAATTGATGAATTGAAGAAATGCTGGGAATCTGCCAAAGAAGCGGCGTTAGTGTTTTGTTGTTCTTAAATGGCGTGAATCATCCTTACAGCTGGAATGAACTTTCTGTTATCGCTTCACTTTTTGCAGTATTCACGCCTTATTTGACGACATAATATGGACTCTGCGTCAAGGAAACTACCTTCAAGATCTAATGACCAAGAAATGGTGCGTGTCCATTTTATTCGCGAATTTCAACTGGATCACCAATTCACAAAAAGCGCAGAAGTATTTGTCATGCACGTTTCTCAGGTTGCAAGGCCAGGAGAACCCAATGGAGACTATTTGTCTGACGCTGCATGACTTTAACGAGGACTACAAAATGCTCAAAGAACAACTACGCGCTCCGATGGTGATGAAATTACAGACACGCATTATTGCCGAATACCTGAAGGCGTTCGAGACTCGGTTGGTGGTCAATTGCAGTGCTTGCCTGTTGTTTTAGTTCGTTGGATGGTTCTAAACCGCCGTTGAATGTCATGCCCGATTTTGACGTTGTGCAAATAAACCAGGACAGGTAAAAAAAGGCCCGCGCATTCTTGCGCGACCTGGAACCTGGCTGGAATGAACTCAAAGGTGGTGACAGCCTTAGATTGTAGCTGTAGATTGTCAGATCCGACATCATGCAGCAGGGACTTAAGCTTGCACGCAGTGGTGTTACAGCCCAGCAATAAGATCTGCTGGTGGGGGTTTTTGCAGGCAAATTTGCCAGAGGCGTAGCACTGACGAGCCCTGGCACCTCGGTCTGTCTGCGAAAGCAGGGTGAAACAGACCAACATTACTGCACTCAGTACGTCATGTGGGTTACCATCAAAATCAGCACCTCTCCATTTCCTTTCCACAGCCGACTAATCTGTTCGAACAAAGAGGAGCGACAACGATTGTACGGAAGATTAACGGACGACGCGAATCGATTGGGTGATACGTTCGCTGAAATGATGGATGTCGCGGTGCCGGACCCGTCCAACCCGTTCGAGACCGTGCCCAAACCGACCACCAAGACTCGGGCACCGACTACACCTGATGCGGTTGGGCTAGTTCATTCACTTAGTCTCCACTTTTGACACAGGTGTCCGTTGACGCTTCAGGGCAGTGGTGTCGTTGGGGGGGGGGGGGGTTGGGGGGTTACCCCCTGGTATGGGGTATGGGAAATCGGCCGGGGGTATGGGGTATGGGAAATTTTTCACTTTTGGAACAAGCACCCCTAAGAAATGACTTTTTGACCCTGAGAAGTACCAAAATTGGCCATTTTTCGTCCAAAAATGTCAAAAATCGCTTACTACCGCAAGAAAACTCTGTTTTAAGCACTTTTTAGACCAATTTTGACATTTTTAGAAGATTTTTGGGGTCATTTTTTTCAAAACCCCCCACCCTCGGGTATGGAAAACTTTTGAGTTTTTGGAAAACCCCCCTGGTATGGGAAATTTTTGATTTTTGGGGGTATGCATGGGAAATTTCCCGAAAATTGGGCTGGGTATGGGAAAATTTCGATTTCTCAACGACACCACTGCTTCAGGGGATTCGGCGCCCTGGGGTGTCGCTGATTTTATCTTGCACTGTTTCCCTTGAGGTCGCAATATCCTAAAAATGTACTGCTGTATATATATTCATTCAGCTTGAAACATTTGTTTTCAAACACACCCGTCGTCGTTGCAGTTCGAGCCGATGCACTCAGTGCTGCTGGGCGCGTGCAACGTCATCGATGTCGATCGCACAATGATCAGTTTGGTGATCTCGTCGTTTGTGCGCGACTACGCTGATATACACTTGGACCAGCTGTATGGACTGATATCGGTGCGGGAGGATGTGACACGCAAGGATGCTATGGATTTGGCCAAGGAGGCACTCCACATCAATCGCATTCGGTCAGTCACTTGTCTGTCTCTTTCTTGTATCTTTTCAAGTTTTCTGAACCCGGTAAACATAGAGAAATCCACTTTTCCATCTTGTTTTATGCGTTTTTTATCGTTGTAGAGTATTGATACAATTCGACTTGACAATTTTTTTCTGTCATCGTTTCCACCGCCACTTGCTTTGATTGTAAAGCATTTCTCATTAAAACGGCCCACCCTCAAGAGCAAGCCGACAACTTGTGTTCTCGGTTGGTATTGGTGGCATCAAAACTTATTTTTATACCCTGCATCGAAGTAAAACCATTTATGGTGATTGGGAAAACTTTTCTCCGTGATCAACGCACGAGTTGCCGCGAACGCGTTTGCAATTTCGGCTAAAAATAATTTATGGTGCCAAAACTACATTTATGGTGCTACATGCAAGCAACTGTGGACAAAACCTTTCAGACCCCCACAAGAGACGTGCTACACGAGGCTGTTCGCTTTTGCCAATAAACTGGCAACAGATGAAAGCACAAGCATGACTCAACTGGCTGACAGAATGCACCAGTTCCTGCCTCAGGCTGCAAGTGCGAATGCGTGAATCAATCTTTGAGTTCAGTTGATATGAATTAAGGATCTATGGTTTCTATATATTTATTCCCGTTTACTAATCTCTGAAGCTGTGCTCATTGAAACACTTCCAATTATTTATGTGATAAAACTTAGCATCATTGTACAAGCTCCATGCAGTGAATGCAAATGATTATTGTCATACTACCACTATTGATTGTTGTTGTGTGTCAAATAAAACATTCCCGAGAGTCGGCGTGTTTCGAAGTTAATCCATAATGCCAACTATGAACCTCATAGTAGATCCAAATTATGCAAATACAAAAGCAAACGTAGCGATTTGGCATGCGCATCACAAAAAGAGTCGCCAAAGAGAATGTTGCAAGGAATGAAAATGTATCCATGTCGGTTCGCCTAGTTTTTCCATCCTGAACCGTGTGCTTTCACTGGCGACTCATGGGCAAGAAACTTGGCACCTTTACAGCATGCATCACCATTTCAACTTGGAGGGTCTGGACGGTTTAAGCGTGCAGCACCTTACCAAAGTTGCCAGATGCTGTGGCCTCCAGAGACCATGTTCGAAGACATATCAGGATTATTTTTCTAATTTTCTCGAAGCTCATAAACCGCTGCCTCACAGCAGCACCAGGGAAGCCCCGAGACAAATGTTCAGGAACGCAAAGTGAGATCCCACACACCTAGCGTGGTGCATTTGGCGTCCCGGTTTTCAAAAATGCACATGTGTTTTCACTTTATATCCAATAATCCGCCGAACTATGTATATTTGATGTGCCCTCGCTGCGTCCAAAACCGATGTCCACAAACAAACTGCGAGCCTGCGCTTTGCGACCAATGTCCGCAGGAACAACTGCATATTCCGCTGGATGGTTTCGGATATGCCGTCATAATTACCGAGGCATATTTCATCCACGCTATTTGCTTTGTTCCAGAAAGTTTCCCACAGATGCACTTAGCCCTAAAAAATTACATAGCAAATGTGTTACTGTGTTCTGGTCGCTCATCTGGTGTGACAGGGCGTATAACTGACGGGATGCGAGCAGCACAATGCAGAATATGCTGCAGAACCCCATGGATTTTGCACTGTTCATTGTTGTTATTTTAGTCCACAAACGAACTCTGAAACTTGTTCAAATTAAAACCGCAGCTCCTTGTAGTCCAAAATTCAACCATTTCGTTCATAAATTCTCAGCGACACGAACAAATAGCTGTGTTCGTTTTCGGAGGGATTAGGGTGCCCCACACCTCCTCTGTCAAGGGCACCCTTCTTTATAAATGGGTACCACCATGTTTCGTGGAATCGGTGTTGGCCCAGGTCACCGAGCGAACTCAATAACACTGAAACATCAGCCAGCCTGCCGTTCAGCCACCGAAAACGCGCTGTGTGGTCTAATTGAGCTGACGATTTAGTGTCGTTTATTTTGCACACATTTTATGAGCCGAACAGCGCCAGATAACAACATGCGATGACGCGTTTAAGTGCAACGAAGAGAGGCGGTTCTTTTGTTCGTTTTTGGGGCCTCCAGAGGAATTTGAACATTTACGAACGAAACTATAAACAGGTGACCCTTTCTACATTTACGTACTGAATGTGGGTATACATAGCTGACGATGTGTGAGGTCCAATTCCGCAATACTGTATAATGACGCATTAGGGTGGTTTATGGCTGAATCTGTGCTAATTTTTCATCTGGTTCGTTTCAAACCACCTGCGTTTGGGCAACGGGTCAGGGACAAAATTTTGTTTTTTATTTCCTCCTGCACTAAGGCTCCCCACGTATGTTCCTACCGGAGCAAAATAAGCTTGCATGCCTGTGCCCCATGGTTATTGTAAGGAACATCAGACTTATTTATCTGATTACTTTCAAGGCTTGCTGCTTTCGTGAGCACCTTGACTCTGAAGCACGCGATAACGATAATAACAAGGTGTTGCATGCCGTTGGACACTTGAATGGTCTCATTTTTCTATTGTTGGATTTTTTGGTCAGAGAAACTCAGACAGCTCACTGAAAACATGTGCCATGTTGTCACACCCATTCGTGGTCCAGCTTTTGAATTCTGCACATTCTAGCATTCTGCACATGGAATTCTGTTCGAAAAAAACCTTTATCGAACGGTTTCATGTGCATGTACTATGGTATGGCGTCTCTGAGTTCTTCGGTGTTCTATCCCACATGAGGTACATAGCTAGCTTGACACAAATGTAATCTGGAAATAATGTCTTCAGCCCGTCAAACTCACTCAGAATACGGCTATGTAGGACATAGAAATGACAGAACTTTGACGTTGGAACACCCCACCTGGTGCGCTTGTGCCTTTCCGACATTCAAAAATGGGTGTCGTTAATTCAATCAACGTTTATTAGCCGTATGCGTCAGCCAAAGTCAAAGTGCCGTCGGCCTTTGCGAGCTTCGACCGCACTCGCTATTTTTTGGTTCGCTTGTACTTTTCTAGTTGTCAGATCCCCGAAACCGGAACTGGTACTGATCAAATTGTTCGACCTTTTGGTGCTACGCGATGTTATTGAGCCGTATGGCATAGACTACGGCTCAGATGGTCCTAAGCGAAAGTCGCAAATGTTGAAAAGAACCTGCTTGTTATGATGAAGCTTCCGAACTTCAGTGCACTTGCTGTCAAACAAGAGCAAATGTGCAAAACTGGCATTATGAGCCATTCTTCCAAGGACACAACCACTGTTCTTCTTCTTGTAGTTACAAAATGTCCCAGGTGGGATACAAAGTATAACGCTGGTACCCAAAACAGTGTACTACAGTTTGTGACCACGACACCGCTTTTCCCTCATGTGCAGTGCCCCTTGTTTTCCCGTATTCGTATGTTTGCAGGAAAGACACAACATTTCGCAGCAAAAAAACAAAAGCGTCAGCACATGCACAAAGGCCCCGTTATGCTGCAGTTCTGAATTGATTCTTAGTTGAGTCTTATGTAGCTTAGATGCTCTTGAGTGTGCTACTATTATTAGCATGGGTGCAGCTTCATACCGCAAGCGTGTTGTGGTGGCACACACAGTGTTTCGTGTGTGGTTCCCTAAGTCTCCGCATTGAGATGCAAATGGATTTTGTCATTGTTTTGGTACCGCGTGGTGCACGAGCGCTGGAGAAATGAACGCGCCCGCATATCGTTTCGAGAAACCTCCTGCACGAAACCAGTGGGTAGCGTTTACAAAAACGCTCTCACCGAAAGTGATCACTCATTCCCGAAATTTGCAGGTTTTGTAAGCCTTCATTATGGTATGTGTCATACGTGGATTTGTGAAATTCGATCTTGAGATTTGAGGAACTTTGGCAGACTTCACGTGAGTTTGCATCGTGTCGTGCGTGCTTTTTCATATAGAGGCGCGGAGTTTTCGGAAACGTTCCTGAACACAGTCCTTGGGGCTCTATTTTGGGTAAAAGTTTTCAAAATTGATCCCGTGATCGTTGATTTTCACCCAAGGGTTTCTTTTTCAGGGTTTCTCCTCAAACGCTTAAGTGTTTCATGAAAACATGCATTGTAATACATATAACGTGATTGTTGTAACTCGGTGATGTTGGCAATCAATTCAAGAAGTTTTAAAGACCTTCCCACAGACACGCTTCCGAATAGGGCCCAATTTGGGTAAAGGGTTTCAAACGAAAAGGCCGATTTCCATGTTTTCCAAATAGAGCTCGCAAGGTTCTGTGGAAAACTACAATGCGACTTTTGGCGCTTCGCCGCCGTTGATTTGCGGTCTCCACCTCTGTGCTCACTTTTCAATCCGTATACGTTTTAAGAGTTACGCAACGAAAACATTATAAAATGTTCGGTAATCAGTTGACCCTAATTCATCTGGTGCTAATCACCGGGCTGCAACTGCTTCGTGGTAACACAAGTCTGGATGACAACGAACGTGAAACAAAGTCGACCACTGACGTCGGGCAGACGCTGTTGAATCAGAAGAATGACACACAGTTAGTTGCGGTAAGTGTTCGGAATTGGACCGAAAATGTCCGGTCCAAATGATGTCACAATTGGGAGTATCGAGGTTGTTGCACCTGTTGTCTAGTTTGTAAAGTTTTCAGAACAAAGAGAAACTGGGCCATAACCTATCGCCGATTGACTGTGATGATGAAGCAGCCGATTCGATTATTTTGGATTAGTTTGGTTTCTGCGTTTAGCATTCGGAGGGAGGTTGCATGATTTTTGCACCTCCAGGCGTTCGGAGGTGGTTCCAAGGAGCTCATTCGCGTATGAATGCGGTAGAAACTAACCCTGTGCTTTTGGTTGTACTAGGTCATCGTCATAGTATAGTAAATTTCCAAATTCGCTGCCGCACAGTGAAGTACGCCCCATAGTTAATGTCGCGTTCTAAACCCGAAAGTCAACTTTTGAAACATTCTGGTAGCAGACGCACGTGCAGCTTGCCAGCCAGCCAGGCAGCTGTGTGCGCAATGTTTCAGAACTGCACGTGGTTAGCGTTCGGGTTTAGAACGTGACCTTAACTATGGGGCGTACTTTACTGTGTGGCAATGAATTTGGAAATTTACTATATCACGCGAATGCACCACAGACTTATCGAGAAACAATCATGAGCTGATTTTATCCTATAGCGTGTAACATCAGGGCAAACGTCCGTAGGCGACGCACTGTAATTGATGTGTTTCTAACAACGCCCGCACCAGCAGTATTCCGCGACCGTTCAGGCCCAGTTTTTCAGGCCCGGCCGATTTAGGCCCGGCACATTTGACCCATTTATAGGCTTAGGCTTAAGCTCCAGCCGGGCCTGAATGACCGTGCCTGAACCTGTGCCCCGGGACTGAACCGTCGCACAATACACCAGCAGATTAGTCTTTTGAACACATAACACAAATTCCTTCCTGACCATTTTCTTATCTACTTTGCACAACGAGTCATGTACAACTATAAGAAGGAAGTGATTCCCACCCGATTCGGCACAAAGGCCTCGATTGAGATGCACATCAATGACATCCCAGCTGTGAGGGAGATGGAATCGGCGTTCGTTGTGGATCTGATGTACTCGGAATTATGGATGGATCAAAGGTAGTGCACTGATGAGCGCGTGGTACACCTTCTGACTGTGTGTGAGAATACAATGAAATAGACGTGTCCTGGTTGACTGCACGATTTTCAAATAACGATGATCAACAGTTCCTTTTTAAAAATTTCGCACCGCTAATCAATATGTATTCGTGGCACGGACATGATTGAGGGCTGTGTCACTGAGTCGGATGCGACCTGTACGAACCACTCACAGATCTGCGGGCGACTTTCTCGCAACAAAAACCACCCCCAGATTGTCGTACGAGCATCTGCCAGCGAGTCAATGCATCCGAAACATCACCCTGAACCTCGACTATCTTGACCGAGTCTGGACACCAAACACTTGTATCGTCAACTCAAAGACGGCCACAATACACGAATCACCCAATCCGAATGTGTTCCTCATTTTGTACGCCGATGGGACGGTGTGGAAAAATTGCAGGTTCGCTTTCTATAGCTTAATTGCGTGGTTCTTTTCCCAAAATAGGCCGGTATCGAACTTGGTGATCGGATCGTTCCTGCCGAACCAGATGAAGCTATTTGTCACAGCTGTCTGAAAACTACTAAGTTTTACGTTGGTCGACCTTATGGTATCATAGCATCAAGAACGCTACGAGACCCGGCAAGACTGATCTGATCACCGAGTTTGAGACCAGCTGTGCCGTTTCACCCACACTTTTGCTATCATGCCCTTTCCATTGCAGAATGATGGTGAAAGCACCGTGCGACATCGACCTGCGCATTTTCCCGTTCGATGTACAAATCTGTACGCTGGTGTTCGAGAGTTACAGCTACAACAGACAACGGGTTCTGGCAAAACTTTATTGATTTTCAGCATTATTGTTAGCGGTATCAAACTCAGCCATGGCAACGGTATATGCTGGACAATCACATTAATCGGTTTTGAAGTTTCGATCTGATCCCATTTATATGATCGGTCATGATCGGACTGGTCTGACCATCCTATCCTATCACCGAGTTCGAAACGGCCTGGTGCAAAGCAAAGGCAAACGTGTCAAAATAATATGGTTCTTGGTCAGGTCAAACTTGAATGGTACGAGCACGACCCGCTGACCGTCGTAAAACCGCCTAATTTGCCCGATTTCACACTGGTCAACACTTCGGTGGTCAAAACAGTGATCGCGTATCCGAATGGAAACTGGGATCAATTGACGGTTGGAGATGGGATTAAGTTTGCTTTGGGGAATTTTCTGTTCCGTCAAGCAAGCGAGCGCTTGTGTTTGAAGAGGGCACTTGGCTCTGATAAAAGCAGAAAGCAGAAGTATGTATATTAGCTGGTATACTGTACATTTCACAAAAAAGACAATAGCAATTTAAAATCAGCTAGTCAAGCCATTGTGCACCAGGTCCTCGTCAGTGAGAATGCTCACTCCGTTACTCACTGCTATAACCATGCAAGATCTCTAAATCTTCATAGGCTATATTCGTGTTTCGCCGTCGTTCCGGTTTCTTCATAATGCAAGCCTACATCCCGACTTATATGACAATATTTGTGGCGTGGATCAATTTCTGGATGGACCCACGCGATCAGTTGGCTACCAGAGCTACGCTGGCCATCAGTGCCTTTCTGGCCATAACGTTGCAGGTGAATGGAAGATAACCATGGTCTGAAATTGGGGATTCAGTCGAAATTGTTTGTGCGTCTTTTGCGAGCCAAGACTGTATATGTAAGGTCTGTATCGGACACAGGGTTTCCGTACGAAACCTATAACCCAAGTGTTAAAGGCAGTGCTGGGTTCATATTTTTCGATAGTGTTGCAGCAGCCGTTACGTTTCAGTTCGGCAACATACTCAAGAACCAGCCTCCGGTGTCCTACGTCAAAGCAATGGACGTTTGGATGTTGGGCTGCATGAGCTTCCTCATATTTTCGCTCGGCGAGCTCGCCGTCGTGTCCTATTATTTGAGGAAAGAGAATGAACAGAAATTGAAGATCGCGGGCACGTTGGTGGGCGGGAAGAAGAAGGCCAGGTTCGGTGATGGTTTTTAGTCCGATTTGCCATTTCTGTATCAGCTGTGATTGGTGTTTTTGGTTGCCGGTTTCGATCTGTTTTCACAGATAATGGCCAATGGGCATGATAACATGAGACATCAGCAAACTTGATATGTGATACCATAGTTCGTGATTTTACCCGTCAGAAAACCAATTTTGCCAACTCAAGCATTAGGCCGTGCAGATTGTGGACCATTATATGTAGGCTTATAGAATCTGGACAGAACCTCAACATCCCCAAGCCCAGTAACAACAGTATGATACACACGGTACCCCATAGGTACATACTCGTACAAATGTTGCACTTCAACTCATTTTCTCACAAACACAGCAGTCCAGCGACAAAGAAGAGTGGGTCATGTGGTGGAGGTCGTCAGAACTCGTCAGTGTCAGAACTGGGTCCGATGATCAAGACACGAACAATCGAAGACATTGTGGGAGATTCGATTGATCCCGCCGATTTAGCTGACTTCTGTCAGCCACAACGAAAAAGTAATAATGAAAACAATAATAACGGCACGATACCGAGTTCGAGAGCGCACGCGGAGTCGGCGGAGTGTGGCGGAGGGCAGCACAGCAGACAGACACGGGACGACAGCAGTCCACAACGAGAGTTCCATGTTGGGGAGATTGTGCTCTACAAGGATGATGTTGCTACCAAGTAAGATACTGTATACATAGCAGGCTGAGGTCTGCCCTCTTTATAGTGACATGGGGTGGAATTTTCGAAACGGTGTAAAGGTCAGTTGGGCTTGAAGGTCGGTGTAAAGTTCGGTCGAAAGCTCAGTCGACATAGCTCGGTGTAAGCGTGAAACATTGCCTGTTATTAACGTGGAATGTTTCAAGTTTACACCGAGGTCTATCACACTGAGCTGTCGACTGAGCTTTCCACCGACCTTTGCACCCAACTGACTTTTACACCGTTTCGAAAATATCACCCATGATCACCACATCGATTGCGTGTGGTCATCAGCACCACCACCACCTGTGAACTTGACGGCAGATTGAAACCCAAAATAGCGATAGTAAATTTGGCTGTACATGAAAAGGAATTAACGTGCTCCTTGGTTTCGAATTTTGCGCTGCCTTCACCAGCCGGTGGCGGACCAGGTCATCATCAGTGAGAATCCATCACAATGAAGTTCGAAATTAGCTCACAACAAAAGAATGGAGGGGAGATGTTACTAAAAAGTCTGAGGTTTTCAAAAAGCTGACGGCTGCTGAAGACTTTGAAACTAAACAAATTAAGCCGAAATTGAAGTCTGAACAAAAGAATTCGTTTCAGGTACGATTATTGGTGTTTGGTGCTGTTCCCGCCATTTTTTGTGCTCTTCAATCTCGGCTACTGGTTGTGGATCTATTACGCCACAAACAAACTGCTTTTCGGGTGATTGATTTATTCGATGTTGTTTATTTGACGCACTTTGAATTTGTTTTGTTTTGTGTATAATTTTGTACGGTATGCTCCTAACATTAATGTGCTCAATTATTGTGTCCCGTTTTGTTTCATACATACATTGCGGAGATTTCTCCCTTTCGGTGGAAATCGTTGGTGTGGTCAAAGATGTTTATTATAATTAAAAAAAATAAACTGAGTTAAAAAGAGAAGCGTCCAAGCGCTGACGTCACCGAAGCGAAATCTACAGTATACCAGCCTGAGAGCCCTTCAACCGTTTCTCGACTGGGTGGTGTTCACGAAAGGGTGGAGTGGAAAGTTGAGTGGAGAGTTGAGTGGAAAGTTGGGTGGAAAGTTCGGTGAAAAGTTCAATGGAAAGTTGAGTGGAATGGATGCGGTTGTGTTGAAACATGGCAAAATGGAATGCGAGCGATCCACCCAACTTTTCAGTCAAGTTTTTCCACTGTACGTTCCGTTCAACTTTCCACTCAATTCCCCACTCCACCGTTTCGTGAATACCAGCCCCAGACATGCAGCAATATTAGTGCAATGTTTCAGGCTGCTTCACAGCCACGCAGCTGAGCTGAGTGCTCAACCAAATGGAGAACTCTTTAGGCTCCAGAGCACTCAACTGCGTGGCTGTGAAGCAATTTGAAACACTGAACTAACTTCAATAAGTTCGCTCCACGTCTGAGTCGAGTAACGGTGAAATGGCTCAGCCTCCCGTGTACAGTAGCTTTCGTGGCGGTGACATATCAGCGATTGGATTTCCTTTTTACCAGCATTTTTAGATTTGTATATTTCACGGGCCTGAAAGTCCAGACAAATATACGTGATATTTTATCGCTGCGGTTTCTTGGGAAACATCAATCAAATTTATGGATCCAGTTCATCAGTATACTGAAATGCTGAATAGATTGGAAGGTACACATGTACATATGCGGCATAATACAATGGTCGTAGTTCTTATATATCAGAACTTCTTTTAGGTTTGATTCACTGGTGCATCTTGCAAACGTATCGAAATCACTATTTTCGGAAAAGAAGCATCATCAAGATCTCTCACAGAAAACCAAAAAAACGAATATTCACAAGAACTGCCCCATATTTTCAAGTTCTTCATATTTGCTTTGCGATAGTCAAAAGTACCTCGCTATTTCGTCTAGTTAAAGTCGAGTTTTTGTTTACCCTATACTCTCAAACTGTAATTTCATGGCCTCTATTTTACGCATTCCGCAACCATTTCTCCACGTGAAGTTCCGTGTTTCAGTGTGAAGCCGATCAGTGCAGTGGCACACGACCATGACTCCCTATTCTATTTTTCTCCCTCTTCCAGAGACGCGTTTATTTCACAAAAGAACAATTTGTCTAAACTTGACACGCAAAGAAGACGAAAGTTTTGTAGTGCACTTGAAAGTCTTGCGCAAAAAAGAAACTGCCGCCAACAAACAACATTTAGAAGTAAAACAACAACAAGATCGGGGTGGTTTGCAAACGCATAATTGGTGTGGAATTACCCCCAACATTCTACTGTTACTGTAACATAACTTTATTGGAAGTTCTTTTTTCACTTGCGAGTTCGGACAACAGGTTCCAGTTCCAGTTGTTAGCACTCGGTTGAAACCGGAACCACAACGATATCCTACCTAACGTCGTAAACATTGATAAAACTTTTTTGGATTGGAAAAACACCTGTGCGGGAGGAATGAGTGTAATACACAGCAAACAACAACATTTTGACCGTTTTTTTGCACTTTTACTACTGCAATCTTGTTTTTTGAAAATAGAACTTCCATTTCTCGGAATAGTTTTAGCCGGTTTTGGAGTGAATTTGTTCGCAATGCCAAAATCCTGTTTCCTCCCAAATCTAATCGTAGGTTTACAAACGTTGAAACGATCTAGGTTCCCATCATTCGTGATAAAATGGCTGATTCGACGAGGGTTCAGCCCGTGGATACGTTGGAGACGTTGGATGCACGTGATGTACTGAGGTGATAATAAGCTGATGTTTCATAGCGAGGTTTATGTCCTAACAGCACTGTCAGTGGTACTTGAATGTCAGTTGTCAAACTTGAATGTTACCAAAGTTTCATCCCGCCTGTGCTGTTTTTCTTCATCTAAGTACACAGAACTGCTTTTTGTGCTAACTGCACAAGTACATGTGTATTCCATTGCAGAGTAACCTTGTCATTAGATTCAAACAGCCATAATCAACATTTCTCAACAGCCATAATCACTTGGACAGCATTCCTTTTGAGATGAAAGTGACAGATAAGCAATGAGCGCGGCATTTGTTCTTGTTGTTTCTTGCCTTTTGTATGAAATGAAGGGTTTTTTGCCTTCTTCGCGCGGGGAAAATACACAGAGAAGACTGTTATGAAGAAGTTTTCCGTTTCAATTTTTACAAGTTGTGACATTGGCGCCAAACATTCAAAGCATTCAAGAGCAGGTGTCTGTCAAGTTTTTCAAGTCATAATTACATCAGATGTTTTCACTTTTTCAGTTCTTTGTCATTATTTTTACATGGGCGTTTTACAAAGCGGGAATTGTACGAGTATTTTAACAGAAACTGTTGACAGCTTAGAAGTACGTTTTCCAAGTTGTGATTTAATCCTTTTAGGATGATGTTGTGGTTGAAAAAGTTATGTAGTTGGTCAGTGAAGTTGCTCCGATAAAAACGACGCCGGGTGGTGCTCGTTTGTTAGTGCGAAACCACCCAGCCCGAAGGACCAAGCTGTCGTACTCCGATGTATACTGATGTTTCATTCGTTATTTTTTGTCGGCCAAGACATTAAGGAAATCAAAAAGAAATTATGGTGCATGCACTTCACTTTAGTTGAGCAGAACTTCCACTCACATAAAAACTTCTGCCCACAATTCAATTTACCAGCTGAACATAAACGTAATAGAAGCAAAGAATGTGGGCTTGTTGTATACTGCTCGTTTTTGCTTTATGACATTATCATACATGACATTTTTCAATACCGTTTCTGCTCTTCATCACAATATTGCAGTTTGCAGGTCATAAAAACGTTTTAGCAAGATATGAAACAGTTTTAGTGAGTAATTGTAGCATCATGCATTCTTCTTTGCTCCACGCACACCGATAAATAGGCACAAAAAGTTTACGTTTTCATGGCAAACGTTTTATGCGCCTCATGTAAATGTATTTTATTATTTTTTTGTGTGCGAAAACAAATCTTTCCGCTGATTTTTCGGCTCCACAAGTCTGCATTCAAGACGTTTACGTGGAATAAAAAGTTTTTCCGAATTTAATTAGATCATCATCAATGTTGTTACAGAAATAAAGTAAGTGTACATACACGTCCGTTGCACATAAAATTTATGCATAAGTTTAGAGAAATACCCCAACGCACGCATAGGCATTTCATTGGTCGGTAATTTACCGCATGTTTGTTCAATAATGGTCGCCAGATTCACTTGACGGTATACAAAATAAATGTGCATGTTTTTGCCAACTGAAGGTGTTCTGAACTGTATTATCATCATGGGAACATTTGTATGTTTAAAAAATTCAATGTCTCAATCATGATTTAATTTCAAACAGTCTCTCTTGTGTTCCTTTTATTTGTAACTTTTGTGTTGCGGTCTTGTTCAGCGATTCGATTGCAGTGGATGGGACATTATGAATTTGAGGTAATTGCAAGTGTGATCGAAATTTGTACGTGTCCTTGGTTCATCCTGTGCAAGATTGGTGATTGTAATTGTAAAGTCAACCGAAACACTTTGTAACGGTTTTGTTTGTTTGGCCCGATTTTGCCTGTCAGCGGTGTGTCCTCAGTTTCAAGCCGTCTCTACGCTAATCCAAGCTTGAAGAATCATAAATTTCACTCAAGTATTCCTCTCCATCCATCATTCCAGCACAAACAATGAAATTGTTTCTACCGCCGTTCTTATTCCCGTTCATCATGCACAAATGCGTGCACCTGTCAAATCAGATTATCACGTTTGGACATGACTGATTGCTGTGTCTGCCTATTACAATAAATCCATGTCAATCCATTCATTTATTATAATAATAGCGCACGGTTGCAAGATTTATGCATTTTACTTTCTAGGTAACTTTCAATCACGCATTTCAATGTTTGTTGGGGCATGACATGTTCAATAGTACGGAAAAGATAATGACAGGACAGCGCTTGCACTAGGAATTCCATCTATACGTATACATATAATAATAGTCCAGTAAAACTTTCAGTTTCCAAATGATTTCAAATGCGTGTACAGTGAACCCTCTTTTTAGTGACCCTCTACTGTACATTGTGCAATAGTGACAAACTTTTTTGAAACGTTTTGATTTGTTGTTGCATTGAAGTTTTACGTCTGAAATGGTACTAAGCATATTCATTATCCACAAAACGCACTGTTCCACTTTCAACAAAATTTCTTGCGTGCAAAATGTGCCCTGTAAGAACAACTGGCAAATTCTTTGTCGTGTTAAATCTTAATAGTGACAAATGTGACCTGGTCCCGTTTATATCAGTATAAAGAGGGTTGACTGTAACACCAATCTGTCTTTGTAATCTTTCTTGGTCAGACACGTGATTCATTTGATAGCCGTTCAATCATGAAAACGCACATGTCAACGTCCCTTTCATATTGTTGTCCTGTGAAAGTTTGAATTGGTTGCGGCACTTTTACTTTGTTTGTATAGCGCATCTTTTTTGTGCATTGTTCTTTTTACTTTTATTTTCGAGGGAGAGAGAAATTGATGTTTGTGTAGTTTTGTGACCGACTGATTTCACGTGACAACTCTGATTTTGAACTTTGATGTGAACTTGAGATGACAGAAGCGTTCAAATGCCTCCTTGTTTTGAAAATGTGTTTGAATGTATCTGTTTCTTTCAGCCCAAACACTATACATCTCATATGGTGACCTGAAAGCGCAAATCCATTATGAAACATCAGACGAACTCAAATCAGCTTCATCGATATATCCTTCTGATATCCGTTTCCTTGAATTGTCTCCTCCGAACAGAGGCTGGCAGGGGAGGTGGAGCCTTTGGGGGTCCTCCCTTGCAAACGCCGGCTGAAACAAGCACCATGACGTCAAACGAGGTGGAAGTTACGACGGAAGAAAGTCCAATCGATGGGACGCCGGAGATAATTTGTGCACCGGACGCGATTCTGGTGGCGTTCTATGCGCCGATTCCGTTTGAGGTTCGACGTTGGTCTTGCAGTTGTTAGGTTTGACAAGCTGAAATGTAATCTTTTTTGTCGCAAAATTCAGTTTTATTTCGCCCGAAGATCCACGTGGAACTTGAGTCAACGTGGTGACCTTGCACTGACGATGCCCTGGTGCACTTTTGTCGGTCAATAAAAAAGGCCAAACATCATCAATACAGATTCAATACCGCCCATTACTATTTCGTTGCCCAATTCAGGGTGTTGTATTCAAACTGGGTACCGCACACAACGACACAGCGCACAATTGTGTGCATGTGGCCAATTTGCTGAATCACGTGTCAATTATGGTACCAGTGGAGGAATGCGGATTGTTGAGAACACGGTAGGTGATATCGGAGTGTCTGGCCTGGTGCACGTGCACCACTCGTGCAAATTGCTTGAAAATGTGCCGTGATGTTGTGCCAGCGGAAATCAGTTTGAAATCTTATGGCCGTCTCCAAGTATTTGTCTGTCCTATTTTCGCAAACGGTTCCCAAACCAAATTCGAGTTCTGATAAAGTATAGCGCTGCGAACAGATATTCGCCATGAAACATCATTGCATGCTGCAAGTGTGCTGATTTGATATACGCTCGTGAGGCACAATGAACTGAGCAGGTAATCCATCGTAGAATTTTTGTGGGAAGTATGAATGGGCATGATAACAGTAAAAGCCTCATGTTTCCGTCATTTTACCACACGCTTTCAATTCACACCTTCCAAACATCACAGCGTGACCAGCCCAGCCAACGGTGTCAACATAACTGGTAGCGTTGTGCTGTCCTTCCATCCCGAAGCCATATTCACCGATTTGGACCGAATCATCGAACTTTCCTGCTTTTTCGAGCACAAAGTGCAAAATGACGAGAATTCTGAGTTTGTCTACCCGCCTTCCGCTATTATCAATTTGCAACGCATACCTCCAAACGGCACTGTTGCAACTCTGAGTGAAACATCAGGCCGCTTGTTCAATAATCAAGCAGTTACGGTGCAGAGAACGCGATGCGTCTATGAGGTATGTATGTAAGCATACATTTTTGTTTGTTACTTTTAAGTATGGTTTATAGTTCCAAGTGAGAAATGCTGGAAACGACGTTCACCGAATAAAAATATTATGCAAATCAGTTTGTTGACATTATTCGTTGTGGTTTGAACCAATTTGTAATTTGTGCGATTTCTAACCCCAATTTCTGAACAAACACGCTTGTTTTTCTGTGTGAAAACCGAGTTTTGTCAATCGTAGAGTAGTAAGATTCAACCCAACAGTTTCATCACTGAAAGTAATATTTAATGCCCACACGACTTTGCGATGCGCCTCGTCATAACGGATCGTGCGAACAAAAATGTGTCCCTTGATGGTGACATAAACGCTATCAAAGGGGTGAAATTTCGTACCAAGGACAAAAATTCAGATTGCAATATGTTTCAACATTATCCGAGATTCTTAATTTTTCTGGAGATCATAACGACGCTGATAACAAAAAATGTCAGATACGCACGTATCCAAGGCGGTGGTTATTGATATCATTCACAGTTTTACAATTTTTGGACGCATTATGTATGTAAGTGCGTGGTGACACATGTCCAGTCAACTTTACGACGTGACGTTTTACACTGTTTTTTTGTGAAGGGAAAGCTTTGTGCTGATTTGCCGAGCAAATTGTTGTGGGGGCAGACGTCTCACGAAAAAATAGATCGACAAGCAAGCCTACCAAAAACAATAAAATATCACAGCTTCTTTTTTGTCTAAAATGTCGCAATGGTTCCTATTTTTTCAGTTGTACGAGACTGAATCTGGCCAGCCATTTCGCTCGGGACACATTGGTGACCCGGTCACTCATCAGTGGTATTGTGAGCATGTGCCCTATCAGCCGGATGAGTACTGTCTCCAGGTTAGCACATTCTTGGCAACCGAGCACATTGTTGCATAATTCACAAGCTTGTTTCTGACCTACAAACAAAGCGTCGAAGCCAATTGCGTCCTGATACATTTTCCTTGGTGCATCAGGTTGGCAATTGTCGCCTCATCGGTCAGTACAGTGGACGTGACCCATACGTGATCATTGACAGCAGGGGATGTCCCGTCGACAGGCGATTGCTGGACAGGTACCTATAGGCTGGTTTTATATGGCTGTTGTCATTCTTTGTTTTTTGGACAACAAACAATATCTGCATGATAGGTTTCCAACGACGTCTTATTGCTTTGGTGAAACAGTTTAAAAGTAGTCCAGTCCGGCTTTGCCTGCCTTGGTCCGTGTTCTTT